>CM037785.1:2109463-2159463 GCA_021229015.1 Solen grandis
CGTGAGGATAAAAACAGCCACCAGCATGCATTGCATGTCAAGAGATAACCCCTGCGAAACTCAGTTCTACAAATCAGGACATTTCTAGAACTATACTAGAACGTTATAGAAAGGTTCTAGACATATTCCAAATCATGTTCTAGAATACTTGTTCTAGAACTGTTCTATAACATTAATCTGGGACAAAATGGAACATTTGTAGGAATTTGTAGAAAAAAAAAAGGTTCTACATGGGTTCTTGAAATGTTCTGGAACAGTTCTAGAGCCTCTTTAGAATCAAATGAAGTTCTACAAAAGTTCTACAAAAATTCTGAAGACATAAAATAAGAACATAAAATGTTTTGGAACAGTTATAGAGTCTTTTTAGAATCAAATGAATTTCAACAAAAGTTCTACAAAAATTCTGAAGAAATAAAAAATGGAACAGTTATAGAGCCTTTTTGATGGTCATCCATGTTAAATCATGGTTGCCCATCAAATAACATGAAATCAAACATGGTCGGCCATGGTATAACCATGGGCAGCCATGGTAGAAATAAGCTTTGATAGATTGAACATGGTCTGCCATGTTATGACCGGCGATCGGAAGGGTTTAAAAAAGACACCATAAAAAAATTACCAACACTGTGATAAAGACATGGTTTCACAAGTGTACAAGAAATTCAAAGATTTACATTAAAACAACCCTTTTGATTTTGTGACCTTTTTATTTATCTAACCAGAACAATTTGAACAAATTTTTGTAGAGGTCAAAATAGGATTAAATCGAAAGCTTAAAAGCTTATTGAATATTAGATTGAAACAAAAACGATTAAATCTAACTACATATAACTGCATGTATTACTATGACCTTTTAACTGATGTTTTAACAGAAATCTTAGGTGATTTACTTTTCTTTTTTTCCTTTTTTTTTTTTTTTTTTTTTTTGAAAACTGTTATGCATCGAAAAAAAGGTTACGAATGGTTTTCGTTCGAAAAAACCGCGCCCCGAATAAAAGTTCGGAAGTTGTTGCAAGGTTGTAGGACAATCCTACGAGGAAAAGTAGTGCCGAAAAATTGACGCTAATTTCTACGTAGATCAATGATTTTTACTTATATTTTATATTTTATTTTGGAAAACCCACTCTTTAAACCTTATTTCGAAACCCAGTTTTTGTTTCGTAACTGATCTTAACTTTCCCTCTTTTAAATTTGAAAACCGAAAATAACGCAGCGGTGCATCAATCCGCCATTTTGAAAAGAACGACAAACAACAAACAGTGTAAACAATAGGTGATAACGTTATTGATTCGCAATATTTTCGCAGATGACATCCATTTTATGACGAAGGTAAGAATATTCAATAAAGTTATGAGTATTATAATTATGTTTGTAATGAAATTACTTTCCATTTATCGATAAAAAAAAATACGTGACTTTGTTTCGTCTGCAAATGGCGATGAAATTATTTTCTGCCCGTCGATGTATAACACAATCCCTACAAGGTTTAGTTGAATCGCATTTCTTTTGTTTGCTTTCCAGAATATATATATGTATGTGTTCAATATGTGCAAATTAACCTTTCAGGAAATTAAAAGAAAAATAATCGATCGCAGGTCATATCGTCCACGGTTAGCATCGTACTTAATTTTAAAAAAAGGAAGGCCTTGGTGAAAAATCACTGTATATACAATAATTCTGTTAACAAATGTGCGATTCGCAATAAAACTCATTTTGGTTTACACTTAATCATCGCTTGGTTATCTTACATGTAGATCTATAAAAATTTAAGGAAAAATAACGTTATTGTTTTACTCCTTTAGATATACAAGAATTTCTGTTGGAATATTTGTTCATGACCAACTGCTGGCAGTGACTTGGAATTTTTTAACATTGAATGCTGAATGAAATTCAGCTATATTATGTCCATTGTCATTGCTGTAATAAAATGAAATCTGATTAATTTAACACAACTTTTTTGTTTTTATTTTAGCAACATGTCCAATCATGTTTTCAACAAGGATGATGCCCCCTCTTGTCCACTTTGTAAACAACACAGACTTTGAATCATGGTGATTTACAAAAGGTAAATAGACTCTTATTAGAAATGAATACATTTTTTGAGAAAAAAAAAAAGTTTCTAAGATCCTTGAAAACTGAAGTGTCGCATATCAAAGAACAACTTGAGACATCCACAATGCTACTGCCTTTACCTTTTTCATGGTAGTTTATTAGACAGGCAGTTTACCTTACATAACACTGTCCCCAGTGGTAAGGGTGTATGCCTCTGGAATTGGAAGCCTTGGGTTCCTGTCCCTAGCAGCAACGTATGAAAGTTGTAAAAGGAAAATGGCACTGTATCTCCCTTATTTGGTGCTCAGCATATTAGAATAGGTCCCAGTCGTGGTGTTGGGGATAATGCAACTTGGGAGTGGTGTCATGCCAACTATCTATGGTGTGATGCTGCAGTGTAACAGCACTATATCTCTCAAACTTAGTTTTCAAATTATAGCTGTCATACTTCTATTGCAACTGAGTTTGATTGTGGTTGAACTCAATTTCTCCTAGTTAACTGACATATTGTAAGATGGAAAAATATTTTGAATTTATAATGATGAGAAAATTTTGGTTTTACACATTTGCATGCACAGTCAGAACTTCATCTTTATTATTAATAGTGGTATGAATGGGAATAAGGATCAATGATCAAATCTGAGTAAACAATAACTGTTTAAATACAAAGGCAGGCTATAGGCTTTGCGCTTCTTAGTTATTTTACTTTAAAATCATTTTACTTTTTTTTTTTTCTTTTTTTTTTAAGTTTCAGACATGTGGGAGGAAGGAAGCTGAAGTCCTTGCAGAATATGAGCAGAATTTCAATGTTAATTTATGTGTAACATCAGCATATGTTCAGGAATGTCAACAAGGACTTGGACATTCCTCTTTCAAAGTGGAAACTGATCTCTGACCCATGGCGCATTGGATCATCAGGACCACTGATCTAAGTGAATTCAAGGAAAATCGCTTTGGAACTTGGACTTCAGTGAATTCAAGGCATCCAACAGGTGGCATAATAAGTTTTTAAAACGTTATAAGTGTTTTTAATACAATAGGTGGAGAAAGAGGAGGTTGTTCAGGACTTGGAAAATAGGCTATAGTGCATTATGAAAAAACAAAAATTATTAATTTAATAAAGGATGAAACCGGACACTGCTCTTAAGCATGGGGAATCAGTATCCATGTTGGTCACTGTAATTTGTTTGAAAAAAAAAGATTGTTTAGACTTGATACGGATGTGATGACATGAATAAAAATTATTTTTGTATCCAGCCATGTTGCCCATTTAAATCTCCTGGTCCACCATACTCACTGCATGAGTTATTTGGCACCATTAAATTTACATTTATTACCATTGAAGGTTATTGATATTTCATTTTAAATCATTGATTCACCATTATTTTATGTAAAATGACACCACCAAAATACCATTGAAAACCCATTTTATTCCATTAAAATCCCTCATTTCAATTGAATTTCAATGGTGTTTTGATGGAGTTTCAATGGTTGCACTATTTAGTATATAAAGACTTTCAATGGTCCTTCAAGGGTTCCCCTGCGAAAATGTTTAGAATCGTTCTAGTAAATTTTAGAATAGTTCTAGTACAATAGTACTAGAACTGTTCTTGATCCACTCCATTGTATGTTCTAGAACACTTATAGAATGTAATAGAACGTTAAATGGCACTATTTGTAGAACAACTGGTTCTACAAATGTTCTAGAACAAATGTAATGGAACAATTCTAGAACCAAATAACAAATTGTTCTAGAATTGTTCCATTACATTTGTTCTAGAACATTTGTAGAACCAGTTGTTCTACAAATAGTGCCATTTAACGTTCTATTACATTCTATAAGTGTTCTAGAACATACATGGAGTGGATCAAGAACAGTTCTAGTACTATTGTACTAGAACTATTCTAAAATTTACTAGAACGATTCTAAACATTTTCGCAGGGGAACACACAGAGTCTGGAGAGATCCTGCAGTGCAATTCCTGATAATCTACCAACCACCGCCTGTTTGCATACCCACACTGCAATCTTTGTCTAACATACACACAACTTAAGAACCTTTTTATTTGTCTTAGATGTTGTTTTGTTTCTGTCAATCTCCAATTCCCTTCCTCTATCTCTCTATCTTCTCTCTTTCTTTCTCTCATACCCTTTTCATTTTTTATCCTCCTCTATTTCTACGTCTCTTTCACTCTTGCTTTCTCCTTTTTCTTTCTGTCCCTCTCAAATCTCTCCTTACTATCATCTGCACATTCCTCTATCTTTCCCTATCTTTCTCAATCACTTCCAATCCCGGTCTCCCATTGTATTACCCCTCCCCCTTCTCTCTTTTTCCATTCAGTTTTATACGCAATACTGAAGCACTTAATGCCAGAGTACTGCAGCCCCCTCAATTTTGTCAGTCCCATTCATTTCCAGTCTGTCTATCTGCCCACATCTCTCCCTCTCCTCCAGTACATTTAACTCAATATTAACCAAGCAATCTTCCCCCTGCATTACCTTCACCAGTATCCAAGCTGCAACTTGTCTGCCAACATAACACAGCTCCCTGGGGGGAACTTCCTCATTCAAGTCTATGAGGACTTTCCACTCACATTGAACATTTCACCAATACAGAAAATAATGATATCCTGGCTTTCTATAGAATCCATTACAAGCAGGTCTAGACTTAGATCTGAGTAACAAACTGAAACTGAAAATTGCTCAGCACTTGTCTGTAGTCTGTATCTTGTTGGTTACTTAGCTTGATGGGTTTATATCACAAAGGCTGTTACTTCATTACCCATACTGAAGCCTCTCTGCAGTATCATGCCACTGCTGTGGTATGATTCCATATCCAGTCTCACAGACAGTCCAGAACTACCACAAAACCAGGGATTTAAACCAGTATCATTTTAGTTACTGTGGTAGACTGCAACAGACCCTCCTGCTCCAATAAACCATGGCCAGCAGGTCCACTCTCTATGTGTTTAACAGTCTGATATTGTTGACAATAATACAATCATCAACTTGTCACAATCAGCCAGCCACATAAAGACAGGTTGAACTTTAAAATCTGCCTACTGCAATATAATAACAGAAAAGATCAATTGATTTACTTTGTTAATTGAGCTGTTCAACTCATCTGCAGTTGGTTGGATACAACAAGACAAATCTCTATGAATACTTCTGTGTGTGACAAACAGGAAGTTTTAACATGACAAAAATTGAAAACCATCAACTTACAGACAAAATATAAACACTTTTGATTGTGTTCCTAGGTGATTAAGTCATAGACACCATTGCAGTACCATTCACAATAGTAACTCCAAACTCCATCCATCCCATATACAGCATTAAACTACTGTTCAATGATAGTGATAAACTGATCCTATCAATGGCTGCACTTGACGATAATGAAGTTCAGTGAGGACTGGACAAGATCCACTAATGAGATAGTATTCCAGTATAGTCCCTGCAGTATACAGGATATAATGGCTTAAGAGACTGGCTTAATTTACAATACACACAACTTGACAATAGGCAAAGGTAACTTACCAGCTGGGGTTGAGCCAAAGATTCTGACCACCGGCACCTTCTTGACCTCGGAGGCCCGAAGGTCTGAGTAGAGGACGTCCAGGCCGGGAATTGGGCTGGACACATAGTGATCTGTGGTCACTATCCTCACAGAGAACATTCTTCCACACCTCTCAACTGGCTCCCATCCTGAAACAGAACAAACCACAAAGCTAGTACCATGCAGTATATCCATATATGCCAGATGTTACCATGTTATACAGGGGTTTTCTTAAGTGGACGCCCGCTTGCCCGTGCCAGATTAAAATCACCACGGGCAAGTGATTTTTCAAAGAAGATATCCCATCGGGCAAGTTTATATTCGTAAATGAAATTTTTCTTTCATTTTTTTATATATCTTTTTTTATTTTCTACATTATATTGGGGGTGAGTTGCTTGCAAATTGTATTTGATACATATTAACTAAAATTCATCTTAATATTACACATATTTAATTTTAAACATTAACAAACACAAATCAACTTAAAGATCGGACAAGCTGTTTTTACTGGGGGCAAGTACATGTTCAAAGTAACTTGCCCCCTGGGCAAGTGAAATTCAAATCCTTAGAGAAACCCCCTGGTTACACCACTGAAAGCTAGATCAGACTGGAAGGAACTCAGTCCTGCATATCTAATAGTGTCACACTCTCATCTTATAAGTACTTAAAAATAACCTTTACTGTCAAACATGGGAGCTGCCCAGGATGGATACTCTAACTATATGGTCATCAGGACTGGGGGTTTAAATACACTTGTCACAGCGATATCCTATGGACAGCTGATTTCTTATCCATTGGTGCAGGTGTATGAGTCTGAACATGTACATGAACATGTAGAGAGAGGGACAATCAATGTCTACAGCATCTGGTTCCTGGAGTGCCACAAATCAACAGTGACACACACTTGTGTACCAGTACCACGTGTGAGAGGAGACCCCAACTGTTCATGGAATTAACATGGACTTCAAACATGTTACAAGGGCCTGGAATCTTGCCCTTGTCCAACTGTTTCTTGTGGTGTACAGTACTTATATCTCAGAGTTTGATGGTAAAACCACATAATGTCATTAGGATTATAAATGATACTGTCTGTGGTAATACATAGACTTTCAGATCCACTAACATTATTTCTGTCATCTGAATACTATAACCATGTTTACTTGAGACAAATACCACAGATTGGTCTCAGTGGCTGAGTGGTTAGAGCGTCTGCCCTGGAATTAGGAGGTCGTGGTTCGATCCCTGGCTGATACATACAAAAGGCATGAAAATAGTGCTAGTATAATTTCCTTGCTTGGTGCTCAGCATTTACAGGTAGTTCCGTGACAGGATATTATGACTGGATGTGGTATCATGCCATGTCTATTGTGTGATATTCAGAATGGTAGCACTACATGTTCCAAATACTGCCAGTGATCAATCAAACAAACATTAACATGTGTCACATTAAAGAGACACCAAGTCAACCAACTCTGGAGCTAAACCTTGCTAAGCGCCAAAATGGATCTAACAGTACCATTTTTAAATGACCTTTGTATGTCACAACCAGGTATCTAACCTGCAACTTCCTGTTCCCTGGTGCTGAAACTCAAACTACTTTAATCAATCCCAAATGAAGAATGCAGGTTCAAACAACAAAAGGTATATATTGATTTTTTCAATGACCTTCCTAGACTCAAAGCACTGATTGAGTAAGGCATTTTTTTCCTTCAATGTATATGATTTAGTCCAGTATTCCCCAAAACATATCAAGAAGAACAAGCGTGCATAAAGTTGATGCATGCGGCACATATTTGTGTTATGAAAATCCAAACACAGATATGGAAGTTCTAGAGTGGACATGAAAATGAACCAAAAACAAATTTCAAACAACTCCTGTAACCTTGACCTTTCAAGCACACATATGGATATTGCACCAACATCTTCATGTAACTTTGTTATGTTGAAAGAAAATCCATCCATAGATATGGAAGGTACAGAGTGGACAAGTAGATAAAGCCTATAAATACCAAAGAGAATTTATAACAACACCGGTAACCTTGACCTTTTCAGTGTGCACAGGTTGATTCGCAACACACCTTTGTATTTTGACAAACACTTCTGTAAAGTTTTATGAAAACCATCAATAGATATTGAATTTATAGAGCGGACACAGAAATGTAGCCTATAAATACCAAAGAGAATTTTTATCAACTCCAGTGACCTTGACCTTTCAAGGTCGCATATGTTGTTTTATGACAAACATATCTGTAAAGTTTTATGAAAATCCATCCAAAGATATTGAATTTATAGAGTGGACACAAAGATAAAGTCTATAAATACCAAAGAAAATTTCTTACAACTGCAGTGACCTTGGCCTTTCAAGAACGCATATGGTTGATGAGTGTGTGACACGCCTTTGTGTTATGACAAACACTTTTGTAAATTTTTATGAAAATCCATTCATTAATATGGAAATTGTTGAGCAGACATGAAGATGTTGCCTATGAACTCCAAAAAACAATTTCTAACAACTCCAGTGACCTTGACCTTTCAAGGGTGGATATTGTTGATGTGTGCGACACACCCTTAGGTTATAAGGAATAATTCTGTGAAGTTTTATGGAAATCCATCCATAAATGTCCAAGTCATGGAGCGAACACTAAAGCGGGACGGATGGAATGATGGACGGACGGAAAGACGTGCACAAACCTATAGTCCCCAACCCATATCACCAGTGGGGACTAATAAATATAACAAGAGCTCCATAGAGCGACGCCAACACTTGTTTGGTTTACAAAAGGTGGGCCATTTATCAAGTATGATTCTTTAGTTATGCTCTTCTCCACAATGAGATCTAGAGAAATCAGTCATTATTAGAATTTTTGTTATTTATGTAGAAGTTAAATTATTATCCATGTGATAAAGGGGCATAAGTCTAAAAATACTGATCACTGAGTTATGTCACTTATCCCCATTAGCAAGTATGCCATGAATGAGTACAATATTTTTTTTTGATTTAAAAATATTCTATCAATAAGCAATTTTAACAAAAATTCTAAGTTAAAAAGGGGAATAACTCCAAAAACATTGCTTTCAGAATAATGTCCCTTGACTTACAACTGTGTCTTGTCATGATTATCAAGTATTACAAGTTTCCTGGTGAAACCATTCATAGTTTTCAAAACAGTCTACTTAATAAGTAATTTGACCAAAATTCTAAGTTAAAAGGGGGCATAACTCCGAAAATACAGCTTTCAGAATAATGCCCTTTGTCTTACAACTGCACCTTGTCATGATTATAAAGTATTTCAAGTTTCAAGTTGAAAACGTAAAAAGTATTTGAGTAATGGGCTACATTAAATTTTTTGCACAACAACAACTACAATGACCCAGCAATCACAATAGCTAGACTTTTTCTTTGAAACAGACAAGCTAAAAATAAACATGTGATAAGAATTACTCTCTCCCTTCAACCCAAATCAAAATACATGTTTCAAAAGATTTTACTTTTTTTTTTCTCTCTATCCCCACCTTCAAACAAATGTACATGTCATGTGCTCCTTCTACTTTTCTCGGCAAGTTAAGCAGGTTGCAGCTGTCTTTCTCCAAGACTGTAGAAAACATTGATTTTTCTGTGGAACATTATACACCACCCATATACATGTCTCCCTACCAATACACATGCCAGGCATGGAACTGAATTTCCACTCCATACCAATCGATGCCATGCAATTTAAAGATGATTCAAGTTTCCCTCGCAGTCTCGTCTTAACTGCTAAAATTTAATACCTAGATAAGCCGACGGCCACTATACAGCCAAGCACAAATACATATTCATCAAACATGTTTTTACTTTCATTGTATGCCTATGTTTCCTAAATCCATTTGGTTTCAATTTCTAGGATTAAATCAGTTTTGTTGTTAAAAGTTTTAGTTTTAATCAAACTCATGCAGTATCTTATGCTCTCCTTTACTTAAAAGGATTACAATTCAAATCACAAAGCAGAACCAGCTTTCTTTCCCAATAAACTTCTACTCTGGAAATACTTTTTCAATTTACCTGGATGTTTTAAATCATATTTCTGAGCAACAAAATACTTAGACATGGGCTACCGAATCATCAAAACCATGACAACCTTTCAACAATCTTTTTTTGTTTAACAGACCCTCAAGTAAAAAAACAAAATCTCCTTTCAAAATGAATAATTTTATGAAACTCACTTTTCCAAATCCCCTAACCACTTATTATGAAGCAACCACAGTTTATACCAGTATAGTCTGCCACTCTTAAACAGAGTAGTGCAAAATCATGGTATGTATATTGATCAAATAAGTCACACTTCCCATTCATTTCATTGATCATGACTAAATCATTACTTAGAATTCCGTGAAGTTTGATGACTGACAAGCGGATGCCCCACCCCCCTCACACACCTCTTATCTCTCTGTCTGAATTGGCTGTATGTATGACAAATAATTTTAATGAAGGCCTAATTATGTTGAGTTTTATTTAAGTTATGAATAATAGCTACTCTAACTTTGGGATATGGATAATTGAAAGCAAACAGGAAAAAAATACTCAAGTTCAGTAAAATATGATGTATGACCATTTAGAATTTATTCATACTAAATGAAAATATCCTCTAAAACAGGATATCATATGTACTCAAATGATATTAATACAAACGTAAATCTCTCAAATGCCATTTGATCTAAGTAAATTTCCACAGAGAACATATTTATTACCATTTACTTAGGTCTAGAAATATAAATTCTTATGTATATTACTTAAATGTTTCTATGAAACTCCATCATGTATTTAAGAACTTCAAATAAAAGAACTTGCATCCTTATGAGGCCTCTATCATCTATAATCACACTGTACACATTCACATCACTGATTTTCTTTCTTGGACTTGTCCTTTCTTCATTCTGGACTGTACCATTAGTTGCTTATGGGGGGGGGGGGGGGGGGTTTAAATGTAAACAGCTGAAAATGTATTGCCTGAACAGCAAGTAGTGCAGACCATAATTAGACTGCACAGACAGGGGTTTACTTAAGGATTTGACTTTCACTTGTCCAGGGGGCAAGTTACTTTGAACATCTCTTAGCCCCCAGTGAAAACAGGTTGCCCGATCTTGAAGTTAGTTGGTGCTTGTTAATGTTTAAAACTAAATATGTGCAAAATTAAGGTGGATTTTAGTTAATATGTATCAAAGACAATTTGCAAGCATTTCACCCCTGATATACTTTAGAAAATAAAAAAATAAAAAGATTTCATTTACATAAATAAACTTGCCCACTGGGCTATCATCTTTGAAAAATCACTTGCCCGCAGTGATTTTAACCCGGCGTGGGCAAGTGGGCGTCCACTTAAGAAAACCCCTGACAGATATTCAGGCTGATCTTGGTCTGCACTGGTTGCAAAGGCATTCACAAGGACCCACAACATTGTAAGGGTGATTTTGAAATAATGATGATTTCAATTATGATTTCAAATTCAAGGGCAATGGTGGAAAACTATTGTAACTGTTATTTTGAACCAAGCACTCAGTTTGCAAAATATCAAATTAAAACATTTGATATTGAAAATTATGATTGTTAAATGTTATTGTAAGAGTTGCTTACAAAATATTTTAATAATTATGTCATTTGGTATTTTGTATTAAAAATTTTTTAACGGGCATAGGTACTACTCAGAACTTAAAAATTATTATCAATAAAATTTAATATATATAAAATATTCACCTAAAACTTAACCAGTGTCGCAATTCACACTTCTGTTTCAAAGATTTCACACAAATAAAAATCAAGTGCTTGGAACTTGCACTCATGGGATTGCTCACCTGAACCGGGTATTAGTTGGAATTGTGGAAAATGGGCTCTGCCCTCTGCAAGCCATAAATTTTGGACAAGAATTTTCAAATGTGTATACATATAAGGAAAATGGGCTTAGCCCCTCTGGCGGCCATGTTTTTTTACCAATCCAAATAATATGAATAATCTTGGTAGACAGTGACCCAAGGAACATCTGTGCCAAAAAACTTTGAAATCTGGCCAACCAGAGTTCTGCATGGAATCAAATCCTATGAACAACTATGAAAGGGCATCACGCAAGGAACATTCCAGTGAAGTTTCTTTAAAATTGGCCCATTGGTTTAGATGTTGTTTAAGTTAAATGTTAACGAAGACCGACGGACATTCATCAGTCACAATAGCTCACCTTGAGCATGTTGTGCTCAGGTGAGCTAAAAAGTATGTCACCAAGTCCTATTCCACTGCTATTAAATGTTACAGATATGCTGATCCCACTGTGGTGAATAATGGTATTTTCCTTACAAGCACACCAGGTGAATACCCAATCCCTAACCAAGTTCTATTAACAATCTTTATTCAATCCTAATAGTCAAAAATGCTCGCCTGCAGTTTCAAGCGCTGGTGAAAAAAAAAAAGTGTGAATGTTGTTGAAAATAAGCAGAAATGAACATAGCACCCCTCCCCCATTTGAATCCTAGAATAGACACTGCTCAACAATAAAATTGAGCAATGTCACCTGGTAGAATTCTCAGCACAAAATCTTAAAGATTTCATACAAAATATAATCAAATTTGAACAATGAGATTATTTCCAATTCTGTAATTTTGATAAAATTGCTACCTAAACCCCATACAGACATACACTGAAACAGACTCAATCAAAATTGCACCAGAAAGTCTTTTTTTTTTTTTTTTTTTGCAAAACCACTTGTGAAACCTTACCCAACACTGTGCATGGAACAACAAGAAGATCGAAATGTTGAAAACTCCTAACAGCTGCACCTAAACCAGAAACAGCTTGTAAAACTAAAAGTCACAATTGTCACAAAATATTTCTTTTCAAACATGAGATAATTTTTTCCCCCTGTACTTTCCTTGCTTAGTAAATCTCTGGTGATAGAAGCTTAAACTTAATAAAAAAAAAAAACTGTTTTGACGTGTAAATACTCTTTTACTTGCCAGAAAAATAAAATTTAAAATCATTATTGTATTTCTTAAGCAAAACATTGAAAAATCTGGCATTTTTACCCCTTCATCAGAAAACATTATACATGTATTAAAGATGAGGATGCATGATGTCCACAATCAAGCAGCTTTACTTAATATCTTAACAATTCTATACCATTTGGTCCTTGTGTAAATTGACAATATACATGTAGGAAGAACATTGATCTACAAGCAACCAGCAGTTTTTTTTTTTTCCTTTTCATACATTTTCACCTCAGTATAAGTTGTGTAAATATTGGCACAGCTTTTCTTCTATCATGCACTCTGCCATAAAAGGCTGTCTTGCCTACAGCTAGTAATTTTCCTGCTCTACCCATTAAATCTATAACCATGACTGTGTCTTGAATGATATTCCTGACATTTTGATTAACCCTTTCCCTCATATAGACTCATTTTGACGCACTCAGTAGGTACCACATAAAGCCTGATCTGCAGAAAACCACACTTAAACCTTACCAAATTTAATTATAAAATCATTTCCAGACCACTGAGGAGCAGCGAACAGCATAAAACCTGATCAGCCTGCGAGTTACTCGCAGGCTGATCTGGTTTTATGCTGTTCGCATAGGTCTTTTCATGGTGTCCTCTATGAGGGAAAGGGTTAACTAATTAGTATTACAATTCATTGGTATAGAGACAGCAGACTCAACAATCATAAATACATAGTTTGCATTTAAATCAAATGATGACATCATACTGTTTGATACCATAGATTAACTGAAAAGATGCAAAAAGTTTTATTCCATACTGTATAACAGGGCTCTCACTCTTAAGATGAAAACTTATGCGTTCTAAGGCAAAGAAAATATATGTCAAAAAGTTAGGAATCCTCCAAAGATGTACTGGTATTCTTAAAAGAGGTGCCTGGACAAACTCAATCCTTTTCCAAAAAATTAGGGCTCTATATAAGAGGCTGGTGATAACCCTGTATACCTGAGTTCCAAAATAACAAAGTACCCTAGCCAGTGACTGAGCCCACAACATCCACCTCCATAGAATGACATTCTAACCACTGAAAACAATTTCCTTAATGTTTCCCACTTGGAGATGCTGTAGGTTTTTCAAAGGTAGACTTAATGGTATTTAACTTAAAATGAACTTGACAGTAGAGGTTAAGGATACTTGGTTCCATATATAGCCTCCCCAGATAGGATAGACCCTCCTTATGTCCAGTCACATTTCAAGAGTATGATGTGTGAATAACTTTTAGCTTGTTGAAAAACCTAAACCAATACTGTGTGACCCTGACATCAGTTGAACTTCTCTCTATTCATTGATTAGCTCATCTTAAAGTGAACCAAATTCTAAAATCATTACTCACTGATTGACAGATTTAAAAAAAAAAAAACACTCTTATATTCTAATAATACTATTTATAAATAAGAGTCCTGACTTATTTTATTGCAAAAGAATGATGAGATGTTAAATAATGAAGTTTATTGTATTTTTTTTTCTTACACATTAAATTTCTATCATCACTTATCTATCTTTTCATTTTAAGGCAAAACCTAGAGTGTGTAATTCAAGACATAGTTAATCTTTATTCGACAGACATGAGGCAAAATAAACCACCCTTATATGCTGTGTAAAGTATAAGCTGCCTCACACGTGTGTGTTTATCCAATAAACTGTCAAATGTAATGAATGGCTGTATTCCATCATTCAGAGTTTTACCAAAGTAGAATTTTCTTCTCAGGATATTTCATTAATCAATTTAACATTTGAAAGATGATACATCATAAAACATTTATTACAAACCAAAACTTATTTTTCTTAAACCTCAACTACATTTGTTTTCAAGACATTAGATTAATATGTCAAATCTCTGCAATATCAAATTTTGATCAAATCAAACTTAAATTCAACAAAAAGGACAGAATTTGTCACCTTTTTCATCTTTTTACCTATTCTTAAATATTAAAAATATCTGTTCAATTGATAAGAGTAACATGCATTGCAAAATTTGAAATATATTAATTGAGAAAAGTCTTAATTTAATTTGAACATTTGACACACATACACACACACATATATATATAATTAACATTGATCCATCCATACACATGCATGTCCCAAACAAGTAAAATGAAACAAGGACAGATCCCATTAACAAAGATGATATATTATAGGAATATTTGAACATAAAATCTATTAAACTTTTTTAAAGATTATATGAAAGCAACTATTTTGACTATCATATTACATATGTTAATAGTTTTTTATGTATATTTTCTCATGCTAAACAAAGAAAAAGGCTGTAATCACAATATTGGAAGGATCTAAATAAAAAACAATGCACTGTTTTTGTTTAGAATAAAACTAATTCCATTCCATATTATACAATATGATACTGTTCAAAATCACTTTTTCAGGTGTCAACAGAACATTTATTTTTTAATCATAAATATATATATATTTAAAATGACAGACTAGATGTGCATTTTTATTCCAGCTAATATTTATTTTCTTTCCATATTATATTTTTTGACTAGGATACTAAGAATGTTAAAAAAAAAAGTTTCATTTTTGTCAAAAATCGCTGGTTATTTGCTTTTGTCATTTGAAGGTAGCTGAAAAATAAACTGAGGTATCATTCATGATGTTATTCAATTATATGTATATTCAAAAATAAACAGTAATACTACTATTTATTACATATACTGATGAGGCATTGCACTGTTCACTTCTACACCTGTTTAAGAAAATAGGAGGGACTTGCTCACCAGTATGAACAACTTGCTTAAAAAAAGTGACAAATTTTAAGAAGCTCAATAATTTGAACTATTTTTTTACAAAATACAGTTGAACCTGTATTAGCGGTCACCTGTATTAAGCAGTCAACCTGTATTTAGCAGTCAGGACCAAATTAATGGCAGATTGACCAACATCAGCATTGGTGACTAAGAAATATTTTAAAGAGAACATGTTTTTTCATTACTTGCAATGACTGAATATACAGAATAAAGGCATTTTGAAATGTGAATCAAACATGCTACATTTACCTGCAATTTCTAAGATGATGTATTGATGTATTGGGGTTTACCGTCGCTGCGATAGTATTTCAATCATATAGTGCCGTCCAGCTAATTACAGGTGGAGGAAGACCCCGAGTACACAGAGGTACCCAGGTAGAACCACCGACCTACTGCAAGCCAGCTGGATGGCTTCCTCACAAGAAAAATCCGAAATCCCTACCGGGATTTGAACCCACAGCGGTGAGGGGCTGAGAGATTTGTAGTCCACGACTGTAACCGCGCGGCCACGACGGCGCAATTTCTAAGAACAGAGGGCCAATATGGCCCTGAAGATGCTCACCTGATCATTTGCCTTTTATATTGCTTGTAGAAGTTACTATATTAAAGTATAGTCCTACTGAATACAGAATCCATGTAGAAATATAGGAAGATGATTTCAATTCCACACATCAAATAGTACTTGTAACTTAAAAATTGAAAAGAAGGTCACTGGGTCATGATCAAGATCATCCAAGATCAAAGTTGAATTTCACACACACAACAGTTTTTATGATCCAAAACTGATGGTCATAGCTCTCTATATAAATCTATGTACCGTATACACTGGCAAATTAGGTGCACTGTTTTTCCCAGATGAGGGGGTGCGCCTTATACAATGATATATATAAGTTTTTCAAATTTCTTGTTTAGATTACAGAGTAGTGAAATTTACAGGTATATGATCTCAGAAAATGGGTATACTGAAAGCCAATTAATACAATAATATGCCATAAAGTCTATACGAAACCATAATAAACAATACCTAGTTATTGCTTTTGCTTTTATTAGTTAAAATCCTACTGGTATATTTTATGCCATGGCAACCAGAGTTCTACATGGATCAAGTTTATTTTAGCAACTTTTGTGAAGGTTCACCAAAAGATCATCCCTGCCAAGCTTAATCAATTTCTATCCAGCGGTTTGAGAGGAGATGTTATTTAAAGCAAATTAATGATGATGCACGACACTTTGTGCTCAGGTGAGCTAGAAAGGGGCATAATTATTTTAAAATTCATGACAGAACCTACCCCCCAACAAGGGTATGTAATTTCACATGTAAATTATGGAGGGACATCCATGCAAAGAAATTATAGATAATAGCAATGTTAAATAAAGTTTTAACTTTTTTTTCTAAGTCCAAAAATGCTCATAAATATGCAAAAATATTTGTAAGAGTTACTGTCCCTGTTTCTATTGGTTGGTCTGATGATGATTAACATATGTATAAAGTTTGAGAGAAATCCATTAAGTAATAGTAGAGAAAATAGCAATGTTAAACAAAGCCTTAACATTTCTTGGGACGCCGATGTGGGCGCCGGGTTGACTTCAATAACTCATCCTATTCTTCAAAAAATCGAGCTAACAATTCCCTTTCTGCAGAGTTGTGGAGATTTCCTATTTATATATTGCGATATGCAAGAATAGTCAAGTATTGTTTGAAAATATTTTGTACCAAAAGTGAGAATGCTTTAGTAAATATCTTTGTATATCTCCAGGCAAACGAAAGTATTATTAATTGGTCACCCGATTAGACCCATGATACCAATTTACACCTACCTAATGAAATGGTTGTCATTAGCAATTGAATTACAATACAATATGATAATGTTTAATCGTGGTAACGAATTGACACCTGACTTTATACTTACCTTGCACTTCTTATAAGCATTAATTGCAATTAATAATTACACATATGATACCAGTTTACCCCTACTAAATCAAGTTTCAAGTTTATTTACTTAATGGAACACTGGCAAAGTATGGGAGGATACGAATAGCGGTTACAAATTGACCAATAATTTGAAAGGTTATGAATTGACCATTAAAAACAGGTTACAAACTCACCAGAAAAAACTGACCAGAAAAAAAACAGGTAATGAATTGGTTAGGTTACGAATTGACTTGATACCAGTAGTATTACCCTATTGTGAGCAATCAGTACAGTGACATCATCTCCCTCTATTGTAGATTTTGTCCCCGAATTCTGGAAGTTATATATAAAGATGTGCATGTGTAGTTAGACCAAGTACTTATGCCACATTCCAACATTGGGCCATAAATGCCACAGGGTGAGAAACAACAAGCTATCCAGTTGCTTGTACATCTTTCTCCTCTTTTGTGAGTGATCAAAAAGGTATCATTCAAATTTATTGACACTGTATGTGCCAAATTCATGAAATGGATGCACAATTGTGCATGTTTTCTGTAAGGCACCACCTGCTGATTGAAATCTAAAACAAATCAATGCGAGAGATTTTATTTAAATTTCTTTTTCTTTTACATTTTTATATGATATACAATTATCAACCAAAAATCAATTGTGTAAAGCTTGTGGAAAAACTCACACCAAAAAACAGATTTACAGGCTAAGAATGATTCACTTTTAAAGAATGAGATGTTAGTTCTAGTATATATGAGAATGAGCATGGAATTGTTAATAAAAGCATTTTAAATTCAATAAAAGTGGTGCAACATATACTGAAAATGGTATAATTCTTACAAGGCCCAATAGAAAAAACTATTTGAAGCAAAAAATAGAGTAGACAGTACCCGACAGTAGAAGCATAAACCCCGTCATTATTCTGGATAAATAAACATACATATAAATAAATGCAAAAATAGTATTAACATAATCATAGAATTATGTTTTCATCAGCTCATAATTATGTAAAATTAAATAGGAGTAAGCGCTTGATATAAATTTTAAACAAACCCAGACTTTTTTTTTCAATTTTTTTTTTTTTTTTTTTACAAGGGAGTAAAATTAAATATCAAAACAGCTAGCAAAGGCGTTATTTGAAAGCATTAACATCATTCAAAATAAAAAAGAACTTTAACTTACTCTTTGAAAACGTAAGGAAGATAAAATCAAGAAATATTAAACTTGAATAATTAAGCACAATCGATATTTCACTTCTTGCTAAATTGGCGACCTCTAGCGGAAGTAACAAATGTCAACTTCCGGTGAACATGAAATACACTTTTCCATAACATTCACCCTCAGATAGAAATTCATGCATGAGATAGGAATTTGTGTAATTTATCAATTAATTGTGTGGTTTCTTTTTTTTTTTCCTTTTGTTTTTAATTATTCAAAGGAACAACAATCAAATTTGCACACTTAAAGGGTGAAAAAATACAGTGAAATATATTTACTTTGGTTAATTAGATACAATGCTTTCGAACAAGTCATTATTTCATGCATGGATTTCAATAAGCCTTGATTAATGTGTATTTCTTTCAACTAAATTATTGTTTCATCTAGTATTATTACTAGAGCAACAATTTCTTTATGATAGCCCTGTTGAAATATATGAAAAGAATATGATTTTTTTTTTTCATTCATATAATTATTATTATTTCACCAGACTATAGCATATATTGTATATCATATATATATTACAGATTATATATCCAGTAGGTAAGTAAGTACTTACTTACTAACATTTGCTTGTAATTGGTTATGAGAATTCAGGGTGATTGTAGTAATCATTTTCGGTTCAGGTTTCAAAACTTACCTAATTTGTTGGGATCAAATGCTTCCTTTTTTTCTTTCATTTTCTCTGTCTTTTTATATGCATTTACACAATAACATACATGATTAATTAAACAGAAATGTCCAGAGAAAATGTAAGGTTTTAGCTATCAGTCTCTTTAATATAAATTTATGAAAATTAAAATACACATAAAGGTATCATTAAAAAAAATATCCTCAATAAATTTGCACCTATAACATGTCAACAGTTTTGATAAATATTTACCAAATAGGGACATTACTGTAAATCAATTTTACACTAATTAATTAAGATATTTTTAATGTTATTTCATTTCAATTTTATGATGAATAGAGTTTCTGTATTACCATCAAATCAATGTAGTTAAATGGACTCTGAAGAGTATTGCTGTCAATGACAAGAGACATTCACCATAGTTATGAATATTTATAAGGAGGACTCCTGAGAAACTGTTCAGTATTTACATGTCAAGGAACAGATTTGACTGAAAACAAGTAAATAAGTTTATGCAAATAAGTATAATAATATTTAATAATAATAATATACTAATAAGATTTATGAATCTGTGGATTTGTTTGGGGTGAAAATTGCCAATTACACTGTAATGCCTTTTTTCTTTTTTTTTTTAAATATTTCATTTCATATAAAAATAAAAGTGTAAATGCATTTTGGAGGCATATCTGGTGGTAATGATAAAAAGAAAACATACATGTTCATTCATTGAAATATATATATATACTTGATAACATTTAAAATACATTATTATTTCAATTTATTGAAATTTCTGGGCTGATTATCATGCTATAATTCAAGAAACGGGTATTTTTCTATATTTTTTTATCATGTTTGAACAATTTATAATGATTTACATTACAAGACATTCAGTTGACAATTTTGTACATACAGGTAGTATTTACAGTCATTCCTGTTTGCTTTGGGATTTGGGATACAAATGACAACAAAATCTGTTTCCATCACATAACAAATTTTATTTTCTACCATACATGGACATCTTCAAGAAAATGAATATAAAATCTAAAAAAAATTGATATTTTTTAAATTTTAAGGGAAAAAATTAACCTTCAATAAATGTCCTCCATACAAATTCAGCATCTGTTACAAATATTTCAGAGCAAAATTTCAACCTTGAACAAAATTGAGAAACCCAAGAAAGACATTATATATTTAACCATTTTTACCAAAATATTTCAGTGATACATAAAATGAAATTTCTATTTTTTTTTTTTTCAAATACATTTGAAAACTTATTTCAACTTTGATGATATTACAATGTTTAAATTTCATATACATCAAAATGATAATTAGCTTGGGTATTGGCTACTAGTAATAAAATGCATTTTCATCATGTAATGGAATAGTATACATTAGTTTCATTTATCTCTCAGATACCTGTATGCCATTTTACTCAGTGTTATTTTACTTTATATTTAACAAAAAAAAAAAAACAAAAAAAAATTGATACCCCATTAAATTGACTCAATTTGATACCAAAGAAAAGTTTAAATATGCCATTCAGAAATTCTATTTTATTCGTTATCATTCCTGAGAAAAGTTTGGACATCTTATGTTACACATTATTTTGCACCATACCTTTCAAAGTGTTTTGCCCACATATCAATATGTCTTGATGTTTTGCCCACCTATCAATGTGTTTTGCCCGAGAGAGAGAGAAAGAGAACAAAAAGGTTCTGTTCATAATATCAGAAATAAAATATGATTTCTCTTTAATTATACTAAATATAGTCCTTATTAGGTATGATTCTGCTATTATATGTAAGAAGTAAGTAAATGAATTTTGAATCTTCCTAGATTCTGTATATGAACAGAACCTTTTTGTCATACATATCTCTTTCGGCCATCTCAAGTTTTGTTCAAGTTTTTAATTTTTCTGAGGGAAATTTTCCATCCAATGAAAATGTTGATGAAAAATGAAAACAAAAAACCGTGTATCTGCACACAGTATGGTGTTGGTATGGGAAATAATGCAGACTAACGATCACACCCACTTCCTTACAAATGATCATGGTGTATGCTGTATTTGTTCCTTTGATCAAATAACCTGAGAGATAAACCTGTGTTGACTGCTGCCCTGCACTATTTACAATATCCATAAACTCTGGGAACAGTTTTCTTTAAATTTCAATATTATCTATCATGATTTGGACTAACAGCACAAAAATAATGTTTCCAGCAATCTCAGACCTGGCCAAAATAGCATTTGTATTGGAGAAACTGGACAGCAGCTGTGGTCAGAAAGCAAGCTATCTCTGCTTGGATGCTAGCTAGTGTTCAAAACTGCCTAAAATATTGTTAAATAACAAAATCACACAAAAATGTAGCCAAGCAACCTACTTTTACATAACCAAGAATTTCCTAGCTTATTGTCTTTCTTAAATCATTTAAACTGATTTCTTTTTACATTGACTTGGAAATAAAGTCTTACAATTTATTCTAATTCTTCTTGTGGTTCCTGGGTTGGACCAATACTTTGCAGATTAAGATCTTAATACATAAATTACTTCATTATAAGTAATGAATGAGTTGCAATAGTTTTGCACAAATCCCTCAACACGGGAAGGTCATGAAAGCACCTTGCTCCAACCAGGTTTCAAACCCACAACCTTTTTATCAGCAATCTTATGATTTAAACATGGTAAGAAATGTGCACAGATTGAGGAGGAAGCATCAGCAAACAGCTTGGGGCAAGGTATGACCTATCATCGCTGCTATTTTGAGATTATTAGACAAGTTTCATGTTTGGGTCTCCCAAAGCAGTATATGTGAGTTTCAACTGAATTCTGAAAAGGGAGAATTTAAAAATTTGCATTATAATCAATCATTGGCTAGTTTTGAACCCATGACTTTGAAAACATTCATCTGCATAACCAAGGTCAGTCTAAAGAAGCTCAAACCTATTGCCTTATTTTTTTTTTGTTCTCTTTGGGCACAAATTTAGGAGTTTTCTTTTCAAGGTGTATCTTAATTATGTGGTAATCAGCGCAGCCTGTTAATTAATCTCCATATAGCTGAACATAGGAGGTGCAACTGAAAAAAGATGAAGGCTGCATTGTGTAAGCTATGAAAATGGCAGCAAGCATACTTACATACAAAGTCCTATAAAGGAAATTATGCAATGCAAACCTATATTTTCTACAAAAACATTTAAAATTGTATTTGCCTACTAAAAAGTAATCTTACAATACTGATGCAAGCTAAAGTAAAATATGCTACAATACTAAGAATGTTATAATAAGTTGGTGTCAATACATGTTTATACATTATTGTTAAATAATAATGTGTTCCAAAAACATATATAGTTTGCACAATTAAAAAGGGCCTGTCCTTTAAGCAAAGCCCTGAATCCTGAATTGCTTTGGTGCTCCAATTAAACATTGGTAACCAATAAAAAACCAGAACTGACTGAAAGCAACTTCCAGTTTGAACCAAGTTTATGATATGACCATCTCACTGTGTCAGTGTGTGGGTTACTGGCTGATATGGTTTGATAATATCCACATGGATAATGCTTTGTTACTCATCTATACATGTATTAAGCAAGCATCTAAAGGGCTTGGTAAAAAAACTATTATAACAGCATTCTGTGGTTACCATAGTTTGCACTAAACCTTCCATTGATGAAAATGGCCTTTTGTAAGGAAAAACAAAAGAAAACTTGTAGATGGTGATCATCTACACTTGCATGTGGACATTACATTAAAATTATGTGAAACTATAGGCAATAGATCTTACACTGCAGTGAGCTTGGATGAGGTCATTGGACAAAAAGTGCCAACATTTCTCACCTGAAGTAAATACTTAATGTTCTTGAGATTCCCAGACATATATCAGTATGGAGGTTTACAGACGCTAACATATATTCCCTTTTACAACAATATAAATCTGTGAATGGGGTTAGTTACTTGGGGGGAAAAAATGTGCAGCCATACTTGGGACCCCAGCACCCTTGACTTACAGACTGTATACCCTTAAAAATTGCTCCCCTTTTTTGAGTAAACAGCCTTGTGAAAGATATAGATCTGAAATAAACATACATACTTACATTGATCTGTTTGAAAAGAGACAATCACCCCTATATAAAATGTAGTGTCACTTCTTTGACATACATGGAGAAGGAAACAGCTTGGGGTTCTAGCTTAAAAACAGAAGTGTCTGGGAGAAAATCAACATCCTATGTACTATTTCATGGGCACTTTTTAGCTGTTCCATATTCAATGATATCTCAAATTGTGTTTTTGTTTAAACATTTTTATTTTACGTTGATTTGGAAACAAGTTCTTACAACTTATACTAATCCCTCTCGACATTTCCTTGGTTTAGCCAGTACTTTATGCCTGTGAAGGTCATAAGGAATTCTTGCTTCCAACTGGGTTCGAACCCACAACCTTCAGATCTGTAATCGAATATGTTACCACTGAAACACGGCACCCTTAAATTTCTCAAATTTTGAATCTCACCTTTAAAATAATTCTTTTTCTACATAATTCTATCATCTATTGATATTTTTTTTCAGAATTCTTAAATTTGCATACTACACAAAATGAAAAAAAAAATACTTCTGAATTCATATAACTTTTTTGATTCACAAACCATAAATAATAAATCAATGCACAATCTTAATATGTAAATATCTTTAGACTTCAGTCTTTTAAAGTTAAAATGATTTTGTCTTTCATCCCATACGTTCACATGATATATTTGCATTTTCACACAGTGAATTAAATACATGTAATAATAACACACATATTCTAAAGAGCAAGAAAACGGAACAGGAAGTGAATGTCTACATTGTAAGTATCAAAGGACTGAACAGATTGCTAATCAATTAAGAACCTACAGGGACCCATATTGAGGTAGATCACTAAATATTCATAAAATCTGACAATATTTAACAAAACCAGGAACAACAAACTGACTCTTAATCTTTAGATTAACAATAAACATTTTTGACTTAAACACTCTATGAAAGACAAAAAATACAAAAAGGTTGTGTGGAAAACAAAGAACATACAATCAACTAGATATTTATACAGCAAAAACAAATCTAACATTATTGTTTATATTTCTCTTCCTCACTGCTGCCACTCAATGTACAAAAATCCAGAGCTGCCAAATTTCTTGAACATTTAGAAATTTGAACATTCAGAAATATTGTGTTACATTTTCTTAATTTATTTACTTTTTTTATTTTCTTTTTTTTCCCTTTTTAAAAAAAATTAATACATTTCTCAAATTCATCATTTTATTAAATCACTTTAGAAGTAAATAAATAAAAAAAACATGGTACATGTATTTTCACCTATTTCACTATGGCAGCCCTGTCTTTACATGTAATTCTCACATACTCTGACAAATACCCTGTTTTCTCATCAGTGTTTTACACATAAAATTCAAAAACTTAAATAAACCCTGATCAAAATGAATGATTAATGATTCTGCACAAATCCTTTAACTCCTAAAGGAAAATCTTTCATTCATTGTTTGCTTCATCATCAATATATCACCATTATGTATCATCATTACTATAAATACATACTTAATAAGGTCAGGGGTCAAAAATGATTGACCCATAAGGCCTACTTATGAATACCTGTTCAGGTGTGTTCATATAAATAATTAGGAAAATTTATAATATCTCTTTACACAAAATTATGTACAAAAACAGCTCTGCTATATTTCCACAAGCTGCTGTCGTTCAATAAATAAGACCGTCAATAACACAACCATTATTTATTAATCAATTACATGTACACTACTCTACATCTATCTGAACAACACTGTAACCCTTCCTTCATGGGTAACTCTCTGAACACTCTGACATATCAAACTGAAAATGGTTCAGAGGAAAAAATTCCACACATGGTCCACAAAAATTGTTCTGGACCACATTTTGTTTACCGGTATTTGAAATTATTCAATCTTACATCATCTGAAGAACAAGTGCTTGCAACATAATACCATTCCCTCTTCATGCATCCTGGATTGGACCAGTACTTTGCATTTGGGAAGGAAAAGAAACTTTCTTACCCCAAATGAGGCTTAAACCTATGACAATTTGATCCATTTAACAGATTCTTAACAGACATAAAGGTTTGTATTTCTGTAAGATAACCAAAAGCCTGCCATGGCTTGAAAAATATAAAATTAAAAAGAAAAATATATATATTTTCTTAAGCAGATATTTGTCTCAAATTCATTTAGATTCTCCGTTACTGTTTTTGTTTGTTCATAGGTAAAGTCACCAGTAGTACACATTTCATCTTGTTGCTGGGTGATCATACAAAATTTAAATTTAATACATAAAAACACTCTCAACTACTGACCTGGCTTTGAATGTATGTTAGTCTGTCAATATGATCAAATATTGAACTAATGCACAACACACCAGCAGACTCTGATAAAAGTTTCTCACAACACTTTGTCTTGTTCAACCTGGATAACAAGTGTAAATGCTAACTGTATGTTTAATAAAATTCTGAGTAATTATATACAAAGGGAGACTACACACTAATTTAAATGTTAAAATCTGTACTTGTAAACATGTGTAGTTGTAACTAACGAAGGCTTGAAACTTTTGCAATGATGTTGATACAGGACTCTGAAACAAAAAATGATTCTAAAATTTTGTAACTAAATTTAACAAACTCTAGGGGATTTCACTCAAACGTAAAAGTTTTAATGAAATAAATTACTGCCATTAAAAACTGTGAGCTCATAATTATTTCTGTTGCTTTATTTTTTCTATAAGCAAAGTAATCATCAAAGTTTCACTTTTTTACATGAAAATGTTACAAATTCAGAAGAAAAAAAAAGGATTTTCCTAAACTCTAGAAAATGTTCAGTTGCAGGGAGGTAATTTGCTAATTTCATATTTACAATGTTGAGTAACATGCCAAAGTGAATGTTCTTTTCAGACCTATACATACATACTTTTCAAAACCCGTTGTTTTCTTATTATTTTAAAAATAGGTGAGTGAAGAAAATCATGATCAATTCTGTTTGCTGGATTTAATATTGTGTACTTGTGTATGTGTAAGTCTGTGTATATCTTCCTAGAAATTTCAGTGCAATTTTCTTTGACTGATGAAATACACATAAGAAATGCAGAAAGATTATAGAAATGAAAGTGTTTTAACATATTTGTAAATATTATTTACAGTACAAAGTGCTGAATATTTGATGACAACAGTTTCTACGCAGGACTGTTAAGAAAACTTGAAGATTCATGTTTGTTTAAGTCTTAAATAAGATCCAGTCAAATCTCTGTTGACCAAGGCACACAACTTCAAAGTCCTGGAGCAGAGGCAATGGTCCTGGTAGAAAGAGGCATGTTTGTGTTGTTGCTAGGATACTGGTTGCTAGGTTACTGAGTGATATGTAGAAGAGAGGTGTAGAATCAGTTAAGGCACCAGGAGCGTCTGTTAGATTCAGATCACAGCATGAACACCTCAAGCATTCCAGAGACCCAGATCACAGCATTGGGGGTGCAACACTCATCCGTGATACTTTGGGAGCTGAAACAAAAAAAGAAAAATTATTTTACATTTTTATTTATTCTTCAACAAAAAAAAAACAACCTTTGTTTATGACATTAAATTTCGTTGATTATGTACATGTGTATGTGGATACATTTATTTGTGGATCTATGTTCTAGAAAACATGATGTCTTTATAAGAGACAAGCTTTCGTGGGGATTAATATTCATGGATAAAACCCTCCACGAAATTGATGAAAATTATTGTCCCACAAAAATTAATTAAAAAAAAAGTGTGATCATATCAATAATCTGCATCAGACCACTACAGACTACTGGTTATCTAACTGTATATTTCATAATTTAAATTGAACAATAATATTATTAAAAAAATACTGGTGTCACACCATAAGTCCAGGTACAACCTACTTATAATTACCTGTGGTTGATTCTGACACATAAGTTTGCATTGATAAATGCTCCTTATATATAAAACATCTATCTTTAACTGAAGTTTTACACTGAGGTTGTCTCCTGTAACTTTTGTCCAGTCCACAATCCTCCACCTTGTATAGGTTTATACTGACACATTAGCAAACAGTTAAGACCCAGATCAGACAGCTCTCTGTTTGCTCATACAATATTATAGCCAAAATTATACACAGTCTGTATGGCAGAGAAAAATTCATTGCTCAATTTACCAATTTAATATTCATCAAGTCATAAATGTTAAAATGAATATTCATTAAGTTAACGATTAAATGACTATTTTGCTTTATTGATCCACGGTCCCTTCAGTAAAAACAGGACCCCATTCATAGGTTATCCTTGACCACTAGGTCTCAAGTATGGCCATAATGATCAGAAAAATAAATATATATATATTACAAAAAGAAGAAAGAAGAAGATGTCTATGTTAATTTTGCAGTGGTTGTCTCCCCTAACAGATACTGGGTTTGAGATGTGGGCAAAATTTGAATAACTCACTTAGGTACCCATTCATATGTTTGGTCTTTTTTTCAGCAGACATTAAATATAATTTAGTGAAGATTAGAAGACACACTATGAAGTTCACAACAGGCAGGCAGAGCTTTTTTGCATGGCATTTTTTTTCTCTAATATATAATTATATATATATGGATTTTTCATGATAAAATGAGAATAGTATGCTGTGTCCAAGATGCCAGAAAATCTTTAACAATAAACATAATATTTATTTTCAATAATAGGCTTTCAATGAATTTTCGTTCTTTGTATTTATGATTAAAAATCAGTTTTATCTATTTTAAAATGACCATTTTATCAAATGTTAGAGACACTGTCAAAAGTGGGTCATGAGGTGGTATCATCAGATATGTTTGTTGTGATATAGATTTGTGTTTACTCATTCATTTTTCTTCCTTTAAATATATTAAGTCTCAGGAAATAATCAGCTTTAAAGATGGAAGGATGATCTTAATGCAATTTAAACCTATCTTTAATTAGAGAGATTTTGAAAACTACAGGCCTGTGTTCTTGAAAATAGAAAGGTACATAAATATAAGGTAAATCTATGTCCATTAAGTTTCAATAGGAATTTGAGTCTGATACTTAAATTTGAGCCTGAGATCATATTAAGTATTTTCGAGAATACAGAGCCAGATATCATGGCTAACTTACTAGCCTCAGAAAAAAGACAAAGTTTTGACTTATCCTAACCTTTTACCAAACTGAAGTTATAAAAAGAAAGGGCCAATATCAAACAACTAGCCAGCTTACTGCTTGGGTTTCATACGGTTCACTTCTTTACAGTAGCTTGATGCAAAACTGTTGTAACTGCTCCTTTATTTATATGTACGGTAGTTACCATAGTATTGCTCCGAGACCCCCAACTGCTTTTAGTCTGATCTGGCTTTGCCACTGTCCTTCATGATGTTAACTGACTTTTCTCATTGATAAATTGAATAAACTGATAAGGTTCATACCTAACTTATAACATCTGTATTATTATTTGCTCACACATTTCACCTTAGAGAATTCCTTTTGGTATACATACATGCAAAGGTGGGAATGCTTAATTTTATTGTTTTTTGAAGTTCTATTTCCCTTTTTGGTATGAATATGAATTCACAGATGTTTGTTTGTTCAGATTTAACCCTTTCCCTCATATAGACTCATTTTGACGCACTCAATAGGTACCACATAAAGCCTGATCTGCAGAAAACCACAGTTAAACCGTACCAATTTAATTACAAAATCCTCATTTCCAGACCACTGAGGAGCAGGGAACAGCATAAAACCTGATCAGCCTGCGAGTTACTCGCAGGCTGATCTGGTTTTATGCTGTTCACATAGGTCTTTTCATGGTTTCC
This sequence comes from Solen grandis, assembly GCA_021229015.1. Lineage (NCBI taxonomy): Eukaryota > Metazoa > Mollusca > Bivalvia > Adapedonta > Solenidae > Solen > Solen grandis. The sequence continues at coordinate 2,138,491 of CM037785.1, forward strand.
TCTATGAGGGAAAGGGTTAAGATATACATGAAACTGGTCTACATGTGCCAGGTCAATTATATTGTAGTCATACATAATTCATATGGTATTGCTAGGAAGACAATGAAAAAGAAATAATTGTGAAGGATCTGTCTGCCTTATACTTAAATTTAAGTCTCAGAGGTAATGACAAGGAAAGTAAATGATATGTCTACATATAATGGAACCTGATTTATAGCTTGTGAGATTAAGCCAGTGCTTCATGAAACACCTCAAACAGATTTTTGTCAACTGAAATATCTCAAATTCAATTTTACCAAATTTTTTTTTGAAGAGATCGAGTACCATTTTTTTGCAAGGAAAAGCTTAAAACAATCATTCTAAAAGTATTGCTTAGGCAATACTAAGATCCTACCAGTAAATTGGAAACTATGAACCCCCGCCCTCTTCACACTGCATACAAGTCAATTATTTGATCAATACTTTTGATGAAAGTCAAAATGACAATAAATATCAAAAAGGAAAACTGCTATTTTAAAGAAATTTCAAAGTCCAAGACCTGTAATTTTGTCAAAAATCAGTGTATCGGAACAAAACTCAAATTTGATCTGTAACTCATGGTGGTACTCACATACCAAATATAAGATCAATATCTACAAGCGTTTAGAAAAAAGTCAGGAAAAACTGCTATTTTAAAGTAATTTTCTAAGTCCAAGGCCCGTAATTTCGTCAAAAATCAGTGGACAGGAAAGAAACTCCAACTTGATCTGTAACTCATAGCAGTTTGACACACATACCAAAATATAAAATCAATATCTGCAAGCATTTAGAAAAAAAGCCTGGAAAACGTGTGTGACTGATGAACAGAGTGCAAACCTATAGCTCGGTGATGCCAGTAGAGGACTTATAACATGTATGCCAGCTTTCTTTAGTCAATTACCAATAAATAAGGTAGCTCTACATTTTCAACATAAGGAGTAAAGGATCATCTCAATTTGGGATGTTTCATGCAACACAAGCCTGGTGCCATAATGGTAGCAAAGGTTAAACAGCTTTTGTGTGGTGTTGGGTTTCCAGAAAACTGGTTCTAATCAGCTTACAGGTTTCACTGAGTTATCATTACCCCTCTCTGCTCCACTTCCTTGACTCAACAAAAGAGAGTTGCCATAGAGGACTGAGATGGGACATGGCAACTTGTGTAATTCCTACAACCATGAAGTAGTGGTATAGAAACAAAGGAAAAAATAGGCACAGCTTGCAAAGACTTGCTTAAAGACAGATTGTGCAAATGTTCCACTGATATCAAGTAAGCAGAATTATACAACACTGGCAGTGAAAACACAATATCAAACTTGGTACAACAAAAAATAAAACACAAAGAAAAGGATAAATAAAGTTTCGAGCTCTTTATTTGCAGGACTTGTGGGGAGGAAATAACACACAGAAAGAACAAACACAAAATAACCACAAACAAAAAATGAAACAACATGTAATGCACATAAAATCAACAAGGAAAGATGCAAAATGAAAAAAGAAAATGTAACTACAAATAAACTATATCTACCATAGACCAAAGCAAAATCTATCCACAAATTGCTACTAGTTAATGTCTTGTTGATACAGAATAAAATCCTTTCTTATAACAGAAATTTGTCATGAGATACAAGTTGTTTTCAAATAATATTTCTTAATCATAATTTTTCATCATTATAATTTTGTAGATTCTTAGAACAATGAAGAAATCACAATAACTTTTGTAGCACATTGTAATAATTGTCAATAATTTATCATCAAAATACTGTATAACCCTTTCCCTCATGTAGACTCATTTTGACGCACTCAATAGGTATCACATAAAGCCTGATCTGCAGAAAACCACAGTTAAACCTTACCAAATTTAATTTCCAGACCACTGAGGAGCAGCGAACAGCATAAAACCTGATCAGCCTGCGAGTTACACACAGGCTGATCTGGTTTTATGCTGTTCGCATAGGTCTTTTCATGGTTTCCTCTATGAGGGAAAGGGATAATGTAAACAAAGTCAATCAGATTTTTTACCATAATCATTTGTGGAAGGTAAGTTCTATCTGAAAACCTATTTTGACTAGTTCAGATAAACTTCTCATGTCGAAAACAAATAAGACAAGGTGTCTAAATAAAACTTCACATAACGGTACATGTACATGCAATTAATTCACTAATTAAATCAAACAATAAACTTCACACTGCAAAACAATATTTTATACAGAGTATACAATACTGTTTTAAGTGAGATAATAAATAACAAAACAATAGGTCAGTGTATTTTGCTTCAGAGGCACAAAAGAAAATGAGAGAAAGCAATAACAACAAAATAACATATATCTATATACAACATCAATGGAAGTATGAAATATACACCCTACGTATGACATACCAAGACCAACAAGGGGAACAACTCTATAAATACCAGTATGTGAAAAAATTGGGTTAAGTTATGGGAAAAGTGTATAAGTATAAAATCTGATCAACAAAATATAACAAACTATTCACTCTCAACTTAATGTTCCCAGAAGTCTCCTTTTTAAATAAAAGAAAGATCAAAATGAAAATGATGAAGTTCTTTAAAATATACTTCAGAATTTAGACATGAACTCAGATTTCTAAACAAAAGTATGAAAATATATATAACTGAGTTGAGAAAACTTCATTCACATAATACATTTTCTCTCTGTGATGCCCAAATGTCAGGAAAATTAACATTCCTTGGCAGATGGGACACAGTCTAATATTAAGTTACAACCTGATAAAATTGTTTTACAAATATGTTAAAATCCAAATTTTGTCAATTTTACCTTTTTTTTCTCATCACGGTAATGTAAAATGAAAAAGAGAGATCAGGTATTTTAAATTTGCTTGCAACACACAGTACCACACTCTGAAAATGTAAGGAATTTCCCTATTGCAGCTTGTACATGGTCAACTTCAGCTGCTTAATGAAGTGAGATCTAAACCATACAATGAGAAACTGTATATAGTTCTGTGAGGTCATAAAATAGTATTGCTTGATTTTTGAAATCTGAGATCATATACAGATGTCAAATTTTTCACAAACTGTGATTATCAAAATAAAAAAAAATATACAAACAGGAAAAAAAAACTCACACAGGTAAAAAAAAGTGATCTTTTGACCCAGGATCCTTGTTTTTAGAGAATTGTGTATTGCATTGGTAATAAGTTCAATATACGTAATGCAGTAAGACAGTCATACGGTACACATGTGATACAAGAAGAATCTGAAACCGGTCTTTAAAATGTGCAAGAGACAATGAATATACAACAAATGTTTCTACCATGTACAGGTTTACTGGTCTCTTAAGAAACAAATTATTAATTCATTTAATCAGAATGTTTTAGTGTTAATCAATAAATCAGAGCAAAACAGGATAATGTACTAAAATCAAAGAAATGTAAATAGTATTTAGGTATGACTCAATTCAGAACATCAACCATGGTACAATATTTCAATAAAACGAATGAGCTTTCAAATTCAAAAATCAGTATTTACTTCAAATAAACGGCATGTGACTTTTTGTTTCTTTCAAGGTTTAGTGCAATGGTTCTTTATACACTGCACAGAAACAAGGTCAGGGGTTAAAAGGTCAAGTAAATAATTACAAACAAACAAGGTCACAGGGGTCAAATAGCTATCAACAAAATGAACCAAAACAGTAACAAATGTGGCCTCAAAACTTTGAATAACTACAAATCATGGGGAAAAAAATACAAACAAAATATTGCTACTAAAGTGAAACTGGTAGTCATGCTTGGTCCAATAACAGCAACTCTACAGGATCTTTCTTAAAAGATAAATTTGCTAAGAAATATTAAATGTCTATTAGGTCTATTACTTTGAGATAACAATAGGTATGGAGACCTATACAAATTGAATTTCAAAAGTTGATTTCCTTGTTACTATGAGACCTGTATGAGTTCCATGCTGCCATGCAGGGATGTATGACTACCAGCAGACGACAAACTACTGTTGGAATGGTAGACTTCACTTGCTGCATGCCCACTGCCGCATGCAAGTTTCTCAAACAACTGGGTGGGGGAGGTGTACCGGTCACGACTCAATGCACAGTGTCGCAACACGCGGTCAAACATTGAGGACTCACAATTAGGCGCAGAACTATCATCCTCCGAGCTCAGGATGTCGTCCAAGCTGCGAGACTTGCGGCTGGCCTCATACACCTGTGTTTTGAGCATCGCCGTTTCCATGGCTGCAGTGATCTGTCTGTACACTTCCCGTTCCGAGTAACGACCCAGACGGAATTTGACATCATTCATGTACTCAGACGGTTTTGATTTTTTCCCGTTTTGTGTGTAGGCTTCAGAAGAGTCATCCTGAGACGTGGCACTACTTGACGAGCGGGGAGAGTCCTGACAGTCTGACCCTAGGTCAAAAGTTGGATACGTTGAAAAAGCAATACTGTTGGGCCGCACAAGAGTTCTCTTGGCACGACCTTCTCGTTTGCGGACAACAACTTTCTGGGAGGTACTAGCTGCTGTGGGAGAGGACACTAGAGAATTGTTACTGCTGGAATTCATACAGCTGTTTACTGACCCTGAGGACATTAGATCTGAATCTTTAATGTCAAGGACATCATTGTTTAACGGCCGTTTCAGTCCAACACCACGAGATGTACCGGTTGCCTGAATATTTTCAACAGAATTAGACAAGCAAGGTGTGAAATTAAGTTTGTCAAGAGAGGTAGATTTGAAAGTATTGAGGAGGTTTAACCCTTTATCAAGATTCTCATTAAAGGCCTTTTGTCCTGGTATCCATTCTCCCGCTGAAGGCAATTTTGATTCTCCTTGACTTGTGTCCATTGGACATTCTGTTTCGTTATCACTATTTTCTGTGCTGCCAAAATGAAGCTGTGCCAACGAGGATGTTGGTGACTGAGCGGGCAGTGCCAGTGGTGAAGACGGTGACAATAAATTAAATGATTTAAGTTTCACAATGTGAGACATAGTCACAGAACTGGACGTTGAGAGCAACACTGCTGATGATTGCGTTGTTAATGATTTAGTTGATGCAGTAGGAATGTTGGATAAATTGTGTAAAATATCTGGAACACTTTCACTCTTTTTTCTCTCTATTTTACACATGGTCTGGTCATACTTTCTCAATACTGAATGTCCGTCCCCTGAGAGTGACGACGACAAAGTGTTTGTCTGTGCCGTGGATCGTGTTGGAGTGATCGCTGACAATGACAACGACAGAGAAGACCTTAACGGTCTTTTGCCGCGTGATTTCATGAACACTTCTGAACTTTGTGATGAACTATTTGCACTTGTAGTTGCAGCAGGTTGCAAATGAGTTACATGTTTTGATTCTGAGAGGCTGCACTGAGAGACCCGCCTCTCAGCGCGGCATGAAGTCACTTGGCCATCTTGGGCCTCAGTTTCAGTATTATGTACATTCCCTGAATCACGTGTTATACTGACTGAACTTTTTTGGTCCTGCGATAAATACGGAACGGTTGATTCCCCACATGGGAAAGGCGATAACAAACCATGAATTGTTGATTCACCACATGGGAATGGGGATTCTAAAGTCTTGACAGTTGTCTCACCACAAGGGAATGGAGAATTTAGTGGTTTCACTGTTGCGTCAGGGCGATCTGACTTACAAACTGCATTGTCACTTGGGAATGGTGGGAAGGGTTTGACAAATCTCTCACACATAGGGGAGGGACTCAACAGGGGCTTTGCACTACGAGTTTCATACTTCACTCTTGAGGTAGAAAAAGTAAGTTCCTGTGACTTTGTGCACACAGGTGAAGGTGTTTCTGACTCTGTTGTTTCTTTGATATCCGTAAGAGACTTAGACATGGCAGAGATGGGATCCTTAACAATGCTTAGTGAAGTAGGCAGTCTCCTAGAAGTTTCAAACCCTAAATTCAACACATTAGGTCTTACACAAACTTCCTTAGGGAATTGGAATGGTGGATCTTGTGCCTGATTCGTCTCTTTATTCACATCCCCTGAACTTTCAAATGAACAACTCAACTCCAAAGTTCTACTTTTCATACGCGGGAAGTCCAGTTTGCATGTCCCATTTTTAAAATGTTTGACGTTTCCTTCACGTCTGTCGTCCAAATCGTCGTCATTTTGTTTCCGAATCTGACCACCAGTGTGGTTCGAGTCCTGTGAGTCTGAATTGTCAAAGGTGAAGGGTCTCACACCCTTTGTCCCTGGGGAGGAGGGGCTGTGAGAGGAGAGGTCCATCACATAGTTAGACCACAGACGGGTGTCCGCCTTGAGGGCCAGTGTCCCTGAACTGTTGTTGTTCATCTCACGCTCTCTCTTCATCTGCTTCTCAAATTCCAGCAGCTGTCCGAGGAAGTTGAAGTTGGGAGATATTGTTGGTCTTTTATCTTTCACATACCTGAAATATTGAATGCAAAAGAGGTTTTTAAAGTGGAATCAACCTATATAACCCTGTACAACAAAAACCGTTAATGGCCACATGACATTTCAGAACAAGAAAGTCAGTAGAACTGACAGATGCTCCCCGAAGAACGTCATTGTTACAAATAAGACCTTGGTCAATGGGTGGGAGGATGTAGGAACTGGGTCAAGCCGAAGATATGCGCATCTCCTCTTTGTAATAAAGCTTCACATAAAGTTTTGTTGAAATCAAGCTATTAGTTCCTGAGAGATAGCCCGGACAAGAATCATGCAATATGTACTATAGGCCGAAAAATCAAGGGGCCATAACTCTTTAAAAAATTGAGGAACCAGGTCACGCCGACGATATGCGTATCTACTCTTGGTAATTAAGCTTCACAAAAAGTTTCGTTGAATTCAAGCCATTAGTTCCTGAGAAATAGCCCGGACAGAATCATGCAATATGTACTATAGGCCGAAAAGTCAAGGGGCCATAACTCTTTGAAATATTTAGGAACCAGGTCATGCTGACGATATGCGTATCTCCTCTTGGTAATAAAGCTTCCCATAAAGTTTCGTTGAATTCAAGCCATTAGTTCCTGAGAAATAGCCCGGACAGAATCATGCAATATGTACTTTAGGCCGAAAAGTCAAGGGGCCATAACTCTTTGAAAAATTTAGGAACCGGGTCATGCTGACGATATGCGCATCTCCTCTTGGTAATAAAGCTTCCCATAAAGTTTCGTTGAATTCAAGCCATTAGTTCCTGAGAAATAGCCCGGACAGAATCATGCAATATGTACTATAGGCCGAAAAGTCAAGGGGCCATAACTCTTTGAAAAATTAAGGAACCGGGTCATGCTGACAATATGCGCATCTCCTCTTGGTAATAAAGCTTCCCATAAAGTTTCATTGAATTCAAGCCATTAGTTCTTGAGAAATAGCCCGGACAAGAATCATGCAATATGTACTATAGGCTGAAAAGTCAATGGGCCATAACTCTTTGAAAAATTTAGGAACCGGGTCATGCTGACGATATGCGCAGCTCCTCTTGGTAATAAAGCTTCCCATAAAGTTTCGTTGAATTCAAGCCATTAGTTCCTGAGAAATAGTCCGGACAAGGAAAGTGAGACGGACGGACGGACGGACGAAGCGGCGACTATATGCGTCACCTTCGGTGAGCATAAAAAATATAAGTTACTAACAGATTTACACAGAATGTTTTCAAAAAAAGGAAATAGACATTGTTTAATACTGCTGAAAAATTAATGACATTAAAAAAGTATGTGGTGTAATTTAATCAACACAGAGAAATTTACTTAAGAAAGGAGCTTAGAGATAAACAGAAAGGAGACAAAGAAAGGGAAAGAGGAAATAACAAGGGGAAGCAGAAATGAGACCGAGAAAAAGAAGAGGAGAGAAAGAGAGGGATGGAAAGAGAGACTGGGGTGAGAGACAGATAAGTAGGGTACCTGTAGGCATCATCTGAGGACATGTTGAGGTGTTTCATGATGTAGGCAATGGCAAGTGTGGGTGAGCGTGAGATTCCCGCCAGACAGTGGACCAGGCAGCAACCATTGGCCTCCCGCACCTTGTCTGCTCATCAAAATATTATACATAAATAATTAACACTGTAGCTTTCTTACATGAACATGCAATGCTTAAAAGGTAACCTGTCTTAAGTGGCCAATCAGGTAATAACAGGAAGTGGCTTCTTAGAACATTTTGCTGTTAAGCAGGGGTCCAATGAGTGACTTTCTCCTCAAAATCTTAAATCTGGCTGCTTTAAACTGATTGGCTTTGACGCCTTTTTCAGACCCCTTTTCTCATTCCCCCTCCATCAAAGAAAAAAAACAACACACCATATATGCTTTACATATTGAACCCTACTTTCTAGAACATTAGAGGGCAGACAACTTTCGTATTTCACAAGGCACAGCAGAGAATGAAGTTATCTCCCTTACAACAAACACTTCTCTCACTGGAACAGAGGCTATAAATAAACATTTCCAAATCAGCTGTTTTTCTCATGATTCATTGGAAATTATCAGAGACACAAAGTCAATAGACCTTCAAACACGGGGAATACTGCTCGGAAAAAAATAAATAACACAAGGATCACAACGCTGTTATGTACTTGAAGGGTACCATATTTCTGCTGCATATATCGGATGAACAAAACAGTCACTGAGCATGAGTCACCGCAATCGAGTTCTTTATTACTGAGAAAATTACTGATTAAATATTGGGACTGCAAATAAACTGTGTGGTGTTTACACAAACCAATAGTTTGCACCGGCTAGGGAGCAACCACTGTAGAACAAATCCATGACAACAGTCATTTCCTTATTGGCGTAAAATTCTCAACAAAATAATTCCTGTTTTTAATATAACTGATAAAATATTCTGTGTGTACATTGAAAGGGACAAATAATTCTATAAGGGGCAAAACAAATTGATTTACAAGTCTGCATGAGTTGCCTAATACAAGGGAAAGTCAAGTTAAAACTGTGTGATAGAAAGCAGTGACTAGCTGTAGGTTCCAGTGGGACAGAATGCAGCTATGGACCTAAACATTCTGGGTTTGAACCTTGCCTGGAAAATTTCTTAAATAATCCTCACTGACTGTACAGGCACTGCTACCAAGGAATGGCTAGTCAGTAAGTGTAGGTCTCATGATTAAAAAGTACAAACTGTACTTAAATAATCCTCACTGACTGTAAGGCACTGCTACCAAAGTGTAGGTCTCATGATTAAACAAGTACAAACTGTACTTAAATAATCCTCACTGACTGTACAGGCACTGCTACCAAGGAATGACTGGCCAGTAAGTGTAGGTCTCATGATTAAACAAGTACAAACTGTACTTAAATAATCCTCACTGACTGTACAGGCACTGCTACCAAGGAATGGATTAAATAATCCTCACTGACTGTACAGGCACTGCTACCAAGGAATGGCTAGTCAGTAAGTGTAGGTCTCATGATTAAAGAAGTACAAACTGTACTTAAATAATCCTCACTGACTGTACAGGCACTGCTACCAAGGAATGGCTAGTCAGTAAGTGTAGGTCTCATGATTAAAGAAGTACAAACTGTACTTAAATAATCCTCACTGACTGTACAGGCACTGCTACCAAGGAATGGCTAGTCAGTAAGTGTAGGTCTCATGATTAAACAAGTACAAACTGTACTTAAAGCAGCTAGTTCACAGATGCCATGATGGTCTTTGACTAAGTATTTGATATTTAACTGTATGTGTGTATAATGTCAATCAATACTCATTTACTGCAGATGCATGGTCACCCAGTGCAACCATCCATGTTCAATAAAAGAATGAGTTGTTTCCCCATCACAGGCAATACCATCATAGACAGTATTGAAACTATATTTAGAATAAAAAATTTATTCAGATTTTTTATTTTCATTTGCCGTCACTTGGCTGATCACAAGCCTTGTTGCGGAACGTGTCACATGGTACTGAAAGCACCTGCTTTGGGGATATTGTAGTCTATAAATAACTAATTTCGTTGAAGTTGTGTTTACGAAAACAGTGTATTCCTGAGCAATGTGCAGCTGACCAACACTTCCCAAGTTTATTTGTCAGGAAACAAAGACTTAACCAACATTAACAAGGGATAGTAGAATTTTTTATTATTATTATTATTTCTACCGATCATCTGTGAACGAGCTGCTTTAAGCATAACTCTCCAGTTTGAATCATATATGTAGCTACTTAATAGCATAGGGATTTAAGTATTTCTGATTTGAGTTCAGATCATATCTAAGTATTTTTCTATCAGAAAAAAAAAATACCCAAAATTCTTAAAACCTAATTAAGTACAATCTCAGACTCAAACTCCTAACCCTACTGAATCCAATGGCTAGAAAAGCATACTGTAGAATGATGTTTATTTTCCAGAACAAAAGCCAGTATATTACAGCTATTCTACCCATCAAAGTCAAAATGTTCAGTTCTTATCAATTATACAAGCGTAAAAAAAAAACCACATAAATTTGACAGTTTTTATATATGATCATTTCACTAGGCCTATGGAGCAATTAACCATGTCTGGAAACACATAGCTGCTGCAGTGTTTCAATATCTCTATTATTCATCTCTTTATCGTTATAGATTTCATTTTTATGTGCAGTCCTATATTTATGACCCTCAGAATATTGTATACTGAAATTATTCAAGTATAAATTGAAATGTAACTTTTTGTTTTCAAAATTCAAAATACATAAGTGTAGTAAAAATTTTAGGTTACAATTTACTGGCAAATTGGAATAAAAAATCAATCCTGTATGTCCATAATGGTGTCAGATACAATATTTTGAATAATATTTTCAATTTGAACTTTGAAATATGAGTCAACAAAGTGGTAACCTCTTAACAAAAACATAAAATTATATTTAGTATTAAATTAATATCTACTTTAATGTTCTATTTTATTTCAGTAAATATCTTCTTCTTCTTATTTTTTGAAATTTACAGTAGACAAATTATACTTACAGACCTGGCAGTATTTATGATACTTTTGATACAAAAGAAATATACTTTTGTTAAGTTAAAGATAAATACCTTACTTTATACTATATCCATTTAACACTGCCCATCCAGTTTTCCTTAAATAAACTCAGGTATGAAAACAAACCTCACATTAAATTTCCCCTCATCCATTTGCAAAACAGTGTTAATAGTGTTAATTTGTACTAAGTTTTAGATATTGCTTTATTCATGGATTGCAAGCTGAAGTCTGTTAGATGCCCTTACATAAACATACTGGAATGGATGCTTGATTTTTTTTCAACACAATGGCTGGATGGAGTGGGGGGAGAGGTGTTACAGAATATAAAACACTGAACTAGGAATTTTAACAATTTTGACAAATTTCATGGTGAAAATTATTGTCTTGCTTACCTAGGAACTGAAAAGCCTCGTTGAAGTAGGGTTGCAATTTTGCACTGTAGTTGTCGTTGACTGGAATGCGCAGAAAGTGACCATCTGAGATATAGGTCGGCTTCATGCACGTGGTGCTCACATTCAGAACGTATGTGATCTCGTTTACCTAAAATAAACACGCAAGTCTTATAATTATTTTGAAATTTAATTTACTTGTCTATATAACTTTATATGACTGACAAAGTACAATATTAACATGTAATATGATATCTTTTATTACGTTTTTTTTGGACCTCATTTCATTGTTGCTATGAAATAAAAGAAATGAAAAATATGAAATTATAATCCCTCAAATTGATATACAGACCATGTGAAACTTCAATATTAAGTTCTTGAAAAAAAGTAATGAAATATATGCATATTAATACAAAAAGCAATCATACATTTTTTATATAAAATATTTTTCATAACTTGTATACATATCATAAACATTGCCAATCATTTATGTTTCCTGAAATGAAAACATGGACCTATTGTGGATTCAACAGAAACAATAAGGAGGGGTGATACTTCAATACGATAGACGAAAACCACTGACAATCAACAGACTATGGATGTCAAAGCAGGGGATGGCCCTGAGCATTCTCTGGAAATGCCCTACGGACAATCCCACAATGCAACACTCCTGGCCTAGACTGCTAGGATGTTCAAGCTGCCGTGCAGAGCAGCCGTTGGCCTCCTTCGTGCCATAACAATTTGGCACCCCCCACCCTCTAATCTAGTAATGGTATCCAATCATGCATCAGGGACCTGTCTGCTGCTACCTCAAGGTTTCTTCACACATCTCTTGATTTCTCACATGCACAATATACATACATCAATCTGACTTTAAATTGAAATATGATAAAACATGATTACATATGAAACACTGCTGTGTCATAACTTTCAATATTATTTGATTCTATATATTAATCAACAAAATCAATGTCCCAATAATTATTCACTCAGATATCTTGAGTAACAACTTTCTTTTTTGTTACCTATATCTTCAGCAGCCTTTTGGCTTACATTTTCTTCTGACCTATTCTTATTCATGGCTGCCTTATCAAAATACACAAATTTGTATCCAACTTTATCTCTGTCATCCCAACCATTTACAACATTTCACTCTTTATCTTTTACTATCAGAATCTAATCAAGAAATCAAATTATAAACACAAAACATGTCTAAAAACTGAACCGTAACGTTTATTTTCTCTTCATCAAAAATGTCATATACCAAAGGAGCGACTCCAGAGGTCTCCTTAAGCAAAACAGGGTCTGTAATAAAGCAGAGTGAAAATACAACAGGGTGTCTAGACTTATTAGGGATTATTCATGGCTGCTAGACTGTAAACATTTCTGCCGAGTCATTAGTCATTGCAAGGCTTCCCTTATTTACACCGGGGATTCACACAGACATTGCTCAAGTTTCACCTGGTATGTTGCTGCCCATTAAAAATTTTTTTTTAAAAAAATGACCTTATATATAATAAGAAGGTAGGTAACTTCTTCCACTGAAAACGTACATCATGTTGTTTCAAATGCCTTAACTCCTTTGAAATTTGGTTGATTTTCTTAAAATTTGTCTTATTTTGCAGAGAAGGGATGAATAAAGACTATCAGGTACAAAAAACACCCCCTTGCCAAAGGAATCGCGCTACAACAGTCCGCGAAGTCGAAAACGTGTTTGGTCGGAAGAGATCTGACTGATGGAATCTCGCCAATCTCCTGTGTAAAACTAATGATCAAAATGTCTTATAGCTCAAAATAGGTATATGTCAAACTTCTGTCTATGATGTTCAGACAGCTGCTTGCATTAAAACATACTTTAACCATTTAAATTATATTCAGAAACAGTAGGTTATATAGTTCAATAACTGTCAATCTTGCAGATCCATTGTGATGCAGAATTATGGGACTCTGTGCTTGATTATTGTTTTCACATAATTACAATGCTGTTGAATATAATGCAATATCTATAGGTTTGAATGGACCACACCAAAAGACAATAGATCTGCACAGAACATTGCTCTACCTCAGTTCTCAAATCATTCCATGAGTGTTGAATACCTCCTGAATATTCCATTGCACACATTTTTGACTCAATGATAATCAATTCCATGAGCTTAAAATGGTACATGTATAAACTTATGGAACAATGGATATTTCTTTGCTGTGCAGACTGTGCAGAATCTGAGCTACAATATTATAAGAACAAACCTATAGGAAGCTGTCTGATCTGGGCTGCCTCTGTTTGCCAATGTGTCTAAAATGATGGTATAGTGCCTATAAATGAGGTACAGGTTTTAAGAGTTCACTTTAAGAAAACAAGAGGGCAAAGATGGCCCTAATGATGCTCACCTGAGAAAAATTGCCTTCATTGCCTGTGCAAGTTACTAAATTATAGCACAGTTGTACTGAATACATAATCCTTGAGATCATTTCAATTCCACGAACAGTGCCAAAATTCAAAATTTGAAGTCCAACTTGACTGAGAGATTATGGGTTTAAACTTTGTCACTGAAACTTCAAAACGATTGCTTGAGAAATGAAGATGCTAGAGTGTAAACAGTAAAATCTGGCATTTTTATTAATTCAAGGGCAATAACTCCTGATTTATAGTCTGATATCAGCCATAGTCAAACTTGGAGTAGAGATTATGGCTTTTAACATCAGAAATTTTGAAAATGTTTGCTTAAGAAAAAAGTGCTACAAAAATTAAATTGGCAATTTTTAACATTAAGGACATAATCCTGACCTAAGGAAACTTGGCCGAAAGAATATGGCTATAAACATTGTTCTTAAGTTTAAAGATGATTCCTTGAGAAATGAAGATGCTAGAGTGCAAACAAAATGAAATCTGGCATTTTTTAATAACAAAAGGGGCTTAACTCTTGACCTAATTGGCTGCTATCAGTCATAATCGAAATTGCCAAAGAAAATATGGCTATAAACATTGTCATAGAGTTTGAAGATGATTCTTAAGAAATAAAGATTCTGGAGTGCGAACAAAGTGAAATCTGGCATTTTTTAATATTAAAAGGGGCATAACTCCTTACCTAATATAGAGTTTGAAGATGATTGCTTAAGAAATGAAGATGCTAGAGTGCAAACAAAGTGAAATGTGGCTTTTTTTTTTTTTAATATAAAAAGGGGCATAACTCCTGACCTAATTAGCCAATATCAGCTATAATTGACCTTGGCCGAGATATTATGGTAATAAACATTGTCATCAAGTTTGAAGATGATTGCTTAAGAAATGAAGACGCTAGAGTGCAAACAAAGTGAAATGTGGCGTTTTTTAATATAAAAAGATGATTACTTAAGAAATGAAGATAGAGTGCACGGACGGACGGATGACGGACATTCATCGATCCTAATAGCTCATCCTGAGCACATGTGCTCAGGTGAGCTAAAAGAAACTTGATTCAATCATAATGTTTGAATTATTTTCTATTTTGAAATGTGTAACACAGACAGATCTTGGAAGTATCAGAGTTACTCAGTGATTTTAATATTCTTCATGATTGCAATAAAAACCCATTCAACAGACAAACTTTTTTGGAACAGAGTGGGAGTGAATCTGATGAAAAGCAAGACCAATCGGAGACCAACCTTAGACCAATCTTTTATTCAAGACAGATGGTTCGGCTGAAATCAATCAATTACTTAAGCAGGAATCGATATATGGCAATTAATAGATGGGTCTGGAACAAGATGAGAAGATATGAGGATTCTGCTGAATACCAAGAGATGAGGACAGGTATTTTAATTGATGTATGTTCTTTTTTGTCATTGGGTTCAACATTCATAATAAATTGTTACATGTTCCAGTTTTGCGACCTGCATCTGTAACTTATCATAACTAGGGCTGCCATTGATTCTTATTATTGTGTATCAACGAAATTGATAAATAAGTTACAGCCATTGTACATGCATATCTGGAAACAAACAGGACAACAGTACAGTGAAACCTCATTAGTCCGGACACTTTGGTCCTTGTTTAAATTTCCGGATTAATGAATTTTCCGTATTAATGAATCAATCCATATCTCTCTTCTTCTTTTTTCTTTCTTTCTTTCATACTTTCTCATTGTACACTGTGTGTGTGTGTGTGTGTGTGTGTGTTTATGTTTGTTTTCCATTAATAATAATTATATTTAAAATTATATGCTTAGGACTATATATGATTATGTATTTAAATTGATGTTTACAAATGATGGTTTAATTTTATTTAAATCCATCCTTGACATCAGCATTCTTTAAGAGAAGAAAAAGACACCTTAAGTAGGTGACAGCATAATTGTGACCCATTTCTTGTTCTGCATTCGTGAGCAAAATGAATTGGATTTAATTATTTTAGCCAAAACAGTCACAAACAAATGAATATTAAATGTACGCACTGAAAACAAAACATGAACAAAAGACGATCTAAAGGATGGTTGACTTTTCTGTCTCTTTTTACAGCATACATCTGCAGCTGTGAATAAATTTTACCTTCTTCACTCGCTAGTTATATATGTAGCTTGCGGCTATACCAGCCCTTAATTGCCCCCTGTTCTCTGGACTGATTAGTGTGAAGCGCTCGCGGCTATGTGTAAACAATCTGCAGGTGACACTTCTATGACAGTCACGCGCAAAGAGTAGTCCGAATGATGTCTAAAAATAGTAGGTGGGAAATCCAGTCTGAACTGGTACCCGGATTATCGAGTCATTTTAAATAGCAAATGGAAGATTGGTTCCCAAAATGGATGTCCGGATCCGGAACGCGAATTTCCGTATTATCGAATCATTTTTACGTTGTGGAAATCCGTTCCAAGAGAAAAGTGTCCGGATGGCGAGGTTTCCGGAACAACGGAGCCCGGACTAACGAGGTTTCACTGTATATTGATGTTTCAATTTTGTTTCAATTAGACTATTACCTAATTAGTTGATGTTGTGTGTATATACATGTATTTACTACTGTTTATGCATTACACAATTATTTTTTATTATACATCAAGAGCAGATCACTGCCTGTTAACCCTTTCCCTCATAGAGGAAACCATGGAAAGACCTATGCGAACAGCATAAAACCAGATCAGCCTACGAGTAACTCGCAGGCTGATCAGGTTTTATGCTGTTCGCTGCTCCTCAGTGATCTGGAAATGAGTATTTTGTAATTAAATTTGGTAAAGTTTAACTGTGGTTTTCTGCAGATCAGGCTTTATGTGATACCTATTGAGGGCGTCAAAATGAGTCTATATGAGGGAAAGGGTTAAGTTACCAACATTACTCAGTCACACTGATGCTATCCCATTTTGGTAGAGACAAACTTTAGATAATATTGTCACATCTCTTGTTCTCACATCATGCTTGACCACAGTAAAGCTGACCAACAGTTCTTCCTTGTCTAAGCAAGCTTAACACTTTCCCTAATAGAGGACACCATGAAAAGACCTATGCGAACAGCATAAAACCAGATCAGCCTGCGAGTAACTCGCAGGCTGATCAGGTTTTATGCTGTTCGCTGCTCCTAAGTGGTCTGGAAATGAGTATTTTGTAATTAAATTTGGTAAAGTTTAACTGTGGTTTTCTGCAGATCAGGCTTTATGTGGTACCTATTGAGTTTGCCAAAATGAGTCTATATGAGGGAAAGGGTTAACAACCTTACCTCATCTTGTATGTTCTGACCAGTAGAGAAAAAGATTAAGACATGATCAGTTTAAAAGCTGGCTTATCACAGATTTCATCCCTGTGTCATTGTCCCTTTTTTTGTTCATTCCAGATATGAGGGCAAAGAAAAGACTTTCATGTTGTTATAGAAATGGTGCTAAAAGTAACAAATACAACCACCACTTTCCCTGATTGAACCTAGTCTCTGTACCTCATGACAAACCTACCAAAATCAAATAAACCTGCTCGACTACAAGACCAGTGATGAAGCTGAGAGGAGATTCAACACGGACATCCAGTCAATAAGGATCCAACATTTCGCTTATCAGCAGTCTTTGACAACATCCAATTTCATGCAGCCCTGGACCAAAACATTAAAATGGTACAGACCTAGCTTCATGCAAATCAATATTCATTCAATGTCATGGCAATACATAAGGGATAGAATGTAACAAAATATTATTTCATGACAAAAATGGCTGTTGAATTTACTGTAATTGTATATGTCATAAAACATTTCCGAAAAGCGTGGCATCAACATGACATCGTAACCCTCATCATGGTGTTGTGTGCCTTTCACATGTCAATATATCGAACAAAGGAAATGAGGGGGATGAAAAATGGCTGCCACAGCAAATAATGCATTATTGAATATGCATTATAATCCCATCAGAGAATGCATGCATGTTGCATTCCAGAGCCATTGTGTTTTCAGACAATCAACAGATCAAATGTTGCAGATTCCATCCTGGGTTGGTATTGGTCAATCCTACATAACTCTAGGCACCATTCCACATCATGTTCGACCAATGGAAATCCAGATTAGACTCGCAGGCATTTTCAGACTGAACACGGTTTACAATGTTACAATGTACTATCTAAGAGATACTGATGGGAAACTGTATACAGCCGGCCGTAAGGTCCCATAAATACTTACATACAATCTTAGGCTCAAACTCCAATATAATCAAATCCACATTAAATCTATTAATTAATGGCCATACCTTGACTTTGAGCATAAAAATCATACTATACCCTTTACTACATAAGACTCATTTTGAAGTCTCGGCAAACAAAGCAACCCTGATAAGAAAACTCAATTATTGAGCTGTGTGATCAGGGTCTCATCTGTTTGCTTATACAATACTGAAACTCAGATTCCACACAGGCTGCATGACAAAAAAATATAAATTAAATTAAAATTACATTTACCAATCTTAGTTCAGTCAACAAATATTTACCAGGTGAAAATTTTGTACATGAATATTAATGAGATAGAGGGTTAAAAACAGAATCATGCATATTAGAACTCTGTTTTTATTTGGTCTATTCAGGTATATCACTAGGACTATTAAAGATTCAGGAAAGTGTTTTCTACACTGATGAAAATTTATCAATAGATAAACACCAAATCCCTGATTTCCTCAAAATAGATGTTCAAGATTCCAATTCTGTAGTTTGTGAAATTCCAGTTTTCATCAAAAGATAGTTTTAATTAATTCTGCCCATTTCACATTCAGCTTTAAACAGACAAAAGAGAGAAAAAAACCTTGAGCATGAGTCAGAAATTTATAGAGCTGCCGTATTTCAAGACTTCCTGCTAATCGCTGCACATCACACCTCTGCCAAATATGGAAGCCACAGTAATTTTCTGCCCATGGAACGTGTAATTTCAAAACACTGCTGACTTGAGGTATAATGAATGACTTGTTTAGGGCCTGTTATTGGCTACAATGCTTAATCAGGGCTTTTATATTTTTCAATCTGTCAAGGAGCTTTCTTAATTAGAAGGCAAAAGTTGAAAACATCCTAAGGAATGGATGCCTTCAATTTCTAGTGAAAAATGCTTCCTTCCAGTTTGTGAATATTCCAAGGAAACCTTTCCCATGTTTGTTTGAAGCCATTAAGCAAAGCAGCTCTATAACTAACTTAAAACAGTCCTCACATTTTCACCTACTGGTCAATTAGGCCAATGAAATTTCTTGGACAGATTAACTCTCAAGAACATTCATGTACAAATTTATGACATTATGTATATAAGTTTTCTAAACATGAAATGGAAACAATCAATTTTTTTTCACTGTGTAGACTGTGTAGAATCAGGAGATACGATACTGTCTCATCTCAAGCGATACTCGCACATGAAAATATTATAATTATATCAAATGTCAATGAAATATATTACATATCTTTTCAAAACAAACACATATCTTCTATGTATAAGCAAACAGAGGAGACCCTGATCAGGCAGCACCTTCCTCTGTTTGCATAAGGTAAAAAAAAAAAAAAAAAAACATGTTGATCTGAGGATAAGGATTAACAAGGTCACATAAAGGTCAATGTCTGACAAGGTCACATAAAGGTCAGTATAGATGATGGCACAATCTAAAGAGATTTGTAAGTGATTCCATGTTAAATCTTATAATAAATAAATCAAATTTAAACTCTGTTTACCCTTGCAAAAAAAAAAAAAAAAATACAGTCTAATGAGGTTTTATTTTGTTCACTTCACAAATCTGTTCGAAGCAGGTATATATGAAAATATTCAGGAAAAAAATGAGACATCAGAATAATATTTGTGGCATAGAAATTTCTTTTATCAGATATGAAACATATAAACTGAACAGAAAAATCTTCAAATGCTGTTTGAGTCAGCCTGCATGTTCCTTGTGAAAGCAGCAGGTGATGTGAATAGCAGACAGGTAGGGCTAACTCTGACTGCACTTTTCAATGAAGAGCTGAGTAAAGAAACTAAATTGGCAAAACATTGTGTAATTTAGAGATGTCAATGTGTAAAAAAAGGCTTGTAAGCTCTATATCCCTCCAGCAGTGATACAAATTTGACAGGGTGATCAGGTGTAATCAATGTTGCCAGGCAACAACAGATAAAGGCGTTGGATTGTATCATGGAATGACTAGAAATATTGTTTTTCTTTTCTTTTTTGTTCTATGAAGAAAAAAAACCAAAAAACAATCTAACTTTAAATGATAGGAAAGTTGACATCAACTAATTGAAATTCAGTCTATTGAATTTTTTTCATAAAAAAAAAAAGAAAATTTAAAGATCTCTTATAGTATTTTCCCTATAAAAATGTATAGTCTAAAAGCATAAACCATATAACTTCTATTTCTGTCTACATCATTAAATGGGGAGTAGTAATTGATTGGATTCTTTAGGGTCTTTACAGGCTGTCTTCTGTTCCTATCAGAATAAATTAATTTTGTTGAATCTGTGACAATGCGTCATCACGGCTATAAGTACAATCCCTGACAACTGTCAACTGCCATACGGGAGTTGCCTTACCCACGTGTTTCCCAGGCCAAGTCTCTGGTCCAGACTTCTCGGAGGGGGGAGTAATATGACGATGCGTCGTCACGGATATAAGTACAATCTCTGACAACTGTGTCAGGGAGTCAACACTTTAAATTGGCTCAGTGGTTAGAGCATTGGGCTATAATCACGCCAGCGGACCGGGTTGATACCGGGCCGGGCCGTGTTTGTTACAAATTGAATAATAAGAACACCACAAGGTGACAAATAGTAACTTATTTTTTAATATCAAATTGATTATTTATGCATAACATTCAGCATAGATAAGCAATTATAAACCAAACAAGAGCTGTCAGAGGACAGCACGCTCGACTATTCAAAATGCTTGTTGGTAAATCAAATGAGATCTGTTTTCAATTCTTGCCCTTAACATACCCTGTATATAATAATAGTCAAAACTGATATACCTTGATAGTCTGATACCCATGAAGTCATGCCTAGTTACTGAGACATAAGCATAATAACACTGTGCATGCAAAACTTTAACCAAGTATCCAAGTTAGAAAAGGGCCATAATTTGTATAAAATTCAGTCAAAAAGTTATCCTCCTTGGTTTTCTGATGCTCCTGAATACACTCCATAACTTTCTAGTCAATACAATTTCTGAGATATAAGCTGGATAG
>CM037785.1:2159563-2209563 GCA_021229015.1 Solen grandis
CTCTTGTCGTTGTCCTTGTCATAGTTTCTGAACTCGTCAGAGAACGGCAGCATTATCTCTGTAGAGGAGACCTGTCACAGAAGGAGAAACATATCACAATTAACGTGTCAAAATATTATTTATTCATTAAAATTTGTACATCGCCCGCATGTAAGACATCTTTGGGTTGGCAATTGAGTTAAATATAGTAATGAGAGAGTTGTATACTTTTTTTGTCTATTTCATATACGTCATGTATTTCAAGCAACTTTAAAATGACATTTTAGCTGCATATTAGAGAGAAAGAGAGGCACGGGGTCACAGAATTGTAATACTGACATCAGAAGCTAGATTCTACCAGCAAGCTTGTTGTAAACCACTTGTGAAAACCCTATCTTATTTTAAAGTGAGCAGTTTTCTTGAGGCTTGTCCTGTTTATTTTATCAACATAATTCAAATACCGTCTAATCACTTTGCGCAGTGGTCCGACTGCAGATCCGAAAGTTACCCCGTTAGGACAAGGATTTTTTCATGACCTTTCCAGGTGCAAAGTACTGATCCAACCCAGGAACCGTCGAGAGGAATAAGTATAAGTTGTAAGAACTTGTTTTCCAATTAACGTGAAATAAATAAGTTTTTTCTCAGTTGTCCAGTTTATTAAGAAACAACAACAAAATATTTGTCCTGTGTTTTCCCCAGTTGTGACCAAGTTAGCTTAGCCTATGTTATAGCAACCGAATGGCACCCTTACTATTATAAGTTCAAACTCATCAACTCACGCTTCTCTTGCATTTCTCCTTCCTCACGTGACATGCGTTTGTTCCCATTACAACGCCGGCGGCGACAGCGGCACCCCCGAGTCCCGATGTCCCTGCGCCAAGAGCTGCCCCTGCGGCACCGACGAGTGCCGGGCAACCGACACCGAACAATACCTGTAATAAAACGATATGTGTGTCGTTTATTTCATATAATTATGAATTTCATGGTGTGTTTTTTTTGTTTTTTTTCTGTTGTTAAAGTTGCTTCGGTATAGGTTTATATTCGGCTTTACAAGTACAACGTAAAGTTACACATTTAACTTCTAATTCATGGTCATGTGCGCTGGGCAATCAATTTGTATCAATTGCTAGAAATATTTATCACATGACGTTCCTTGTTTTCCATGTAATATAACCATTACATATTTTCATATTAAACACGTGTAATATAACAACGTCATGACGTCATTTTACCCTATACAATTCATAGGATAAAAATAACGTGCGAAACGTCAAATATCATTTATCCGTTAAATCTCAGCATTTAAAGTCATGTGATAGAAAGAATCTCACATGAGTTGTCATATAATATACATTGAGGATAATTGTTTGTTTTGGTGTGAGATCGATTAATAACTTCTGAGTGAACATAAAAGGTGATATTTTCACAAGTGGCAAAGCCACGAGTGAAATGTATCTTGTTATGTTCACGAATGAAATTATTCATCGATCTTTCACCAAAACAAACAATTTTTCTTTTTTTTTATAATGCTTTAAAGGCTAGAAACTGGCTGTGTTATTCACAAAAGACGTCAAAATTGGCGGGATTACCTCGCGTGCTTGACGTTATTTATGACGTCATTTCTTTCGTAAAACCCAGCACTCTTGACGCTCCGATCAGTTTATAACATAGGGTCGGGTTGTAGTTCCTGATAATTTCACTGTTTTCTTGATAATTTTACTGTTCAAAACAGTGAAATTATCAGAATATAATCCACTGATATTTCCCTATTATCCACCAAAAAGCATTAAATATTTTTTTATTAAACTCGCCTGGGCTCGCTTTTTACCATTTTCTTGAACTCGTTTAATAAAATTTTATATTATATGATAACTCGTGTGAGATCCTATATTCATATGACTGTAAACAGTGTTGTAAAATCACTTATTTTCGTTGAGAGAAAATATTCGTTGATTTCGAGGATGATAGTTTTATCCGAATCGATTTTTCTAAAGCGAGAAATTGTGACTACGACCTGATTTTGTAATTGGTTTGACAAGTTCGGTCAAATTAAACGACAAAAAAAGATTATAGACAATGTAATTTGATTTTGGCCATGATAATGTCTATTTCGATATTATATTTAATACTAATCCCTCTCGACGGTTACAGCGTTAAACCAGTAACTTACTCGATGTAAGCAGAGACTTATAAACAGAGGTTGGCAGCTTATTCTTTGCCCATATTGCTATTTTGAAGTCGCGCGCGGACAACGAGATTTCAACGACTGGAAATCAAATACATATTTATGGGAAGTTCCAATGGATATTTAAAATAATATAGTATTGATATGGTTATTTTGTTTAGTCATTTATTTGTTCGATTACTTTTTACATAAACAAACGTCAGTGAGGTTGATCCACCATACGACAAGATGCAATTAAGGTAATCCATTTTACATGTTTTCCAACATCAGTCAAAAGAAGAAGACGGCCATTACCGGCAAAAATCACGGGTGAATCCTGCATGTCCACTAGGCTGTCATGTATCTCGACGTTTACTCGTTCCGCGCTTAGTCATATCGGAACAATTATGCATTTGTCTTTCTTCTTCCCCCCTCCTCTTTCTCTCTCTCTCTCTCTCTTATTATAATTAAACAAAAAAAAAGTACTCTAATCATGCATCCGTCCTATCTTCTATCCTTCATTTAACCCCACTTTATCTAAAATCTTTAGGTTTACTTAAAGTATTTGGAAAGTAATTGTGTTTTGTAAGCTTTCCCCACGCCCACCGAAATGTTCGGTACCCGTGTGACAGGAAGACGCGCTATCATTAACTCCCGAGGCACGCGATAAAGCACGTTATTTCGGAAAGCTGCCAATCTCTGTTTATAAGTCTCTGATGTATGTTATGAAACATTTCCACATCCAGCAGAAAAAAAACTCATAGTAAGTTACCTTATTCCTTCTAAATTTAATATCTATTACATGTATATATCGGCAACCAATTTGAGCTTTTTTGAATTCTCTACCGTCATTATATATATCATTATTGTCATATTCTAATACTTTAAGCGAAATATAATTACAGCTGGATATAAAAACGTAAGTGTGTACAATAGTGTCACTTTGCTTATCTGGGTATCTCCGGACTCGCTGATTACCGAAACCTACCTTGCAGCCGACTTTCTTGACTGCCTTGCCCACATTCTTGACGACTTTCTTTGCCTTCCTGAATGCTCTTCTGAGCCAGCCCCCATCAGTGGGGTCAATAAGTGCAAAGCAAATGGCGGCTACCAAAAAGTATTTGAAAACTTGCATCTTTGGTGTAGATTTTTTTTCTGAAATTGAAAAATTGAACACATATTATTTGATGCTTTAATGATTCTTTTCATGCATTTATCTTTATTTATCTTATGTCTATTACGAAAAAGGTTTCTTTGTTTTGTGTGTTTGCTTTTTTTTTGGGGGGGGGGGGGTATATTTAAACAAAGGACATCAATTTATATATAAAGTATTCTGTGGTGCAGACACAAGAACAGAAAATCAAAGCGAATAGATTCTAGACTGTGCCCATGACATTTTTGTTCTAAAAATATATCTTGAAACTATAAGACATATGCACTACGTGCTTGTATATTGGCCTTACTGCACTTTACTTAAAATGGTTCAATGTAACAACTTCTCGTTAAAATCATCAATGATCTTTAAAAGAAAAAAACTTCGATAAAGATCATTGGTTGGACCAGTACCTCGCGAGAGAATAAAAGAACCTACTCTCCCCACCCCGCACCAACAAGCATACCTTTATGCCATGTATATGTATTATCATAAAATCATAAGGGAAGTTCATACGTAAAATAAGCAGTGCACCGCGTACATGATTTCAAAACAGCAAAATTTAACTTAAATGTATTTGTTCGGGAATTTTTGTTTGGCAATATCTCAGTGACAGAATATTTTTTAGATATGTTTATTTAAGACGTCTGAATACCGGGATGTTTCTTTGCTGTAATATTGAATTGTCTGTAAACAGAGGCAATTGCCGTAGTTTCAACCGAGATATTAAACCGTGCACACAATATACAAAGGTATCGTTTCAAAAATATCAATATATCAAAGTGTAATATTATGAGATTGTTTAACAATAGTAAATTCATAAAATATTAAAAATAAAATCCCTTATTTCGGGTATTCACTTTTCGCTCAATGTAGAATGAAACATTCAAGAATTAATAAAATAAAATAGCGTAAGAAATTTAATTAAGTATTATATTTATAACAGAGTCTATATTTGTTTTAACTCGGACTCCTATACATTTAAATCGGATTCGCATATATACGTGCACACTTTTTGCAACTGAGTATGAATTATTTGAACGAACTCAAGAAATAAATAATACGAAAATGTGACAAACCGAAGTTATTTATAATGATCATTGAATAAATGGAATTTTGAAAACAAGATGTTTTAATTAGCAGAGAAACTCTTTAACATATATATGTTTTTCATATATAATACTATCTTATCTGCGGAATTGCTCTATACACTTTATTTGATAAAGTGCTTTTCTGTTTGTAAACATGGCTGCAAAATCAAAACATGTACTCGATGAATATTGAATGATAATGAGAAATTACAAGAGATACATATAAAACATAGAAAACGACTTACTGTCGAGATGCACTTAAACCTCCATAAAACAAATTTAACACGAAATTAACACACGGTGCATGAATACATCATGCTCTCCACATGGATCTGAAATCAAAACAAAACTTACCTGGAATTTTTGAAGCGAGAGTGACAATGCGATTGTTTCTGTCTTGGTCGAATTATCTCGCTATATATATACAGAACACGTGCCGGATGTTTGTTAATTAACGTCGCTACTTAACGATATTTACTTTGATTGATTACAGGGAAACAATTATGCTTTTGGTCGGACCGACTGTATGGGGAAACCCCATGTTTCATTGTAGCATCTCCAGGTTTTCCTTTTCCCCCTCTGTTTCTATGAAAAGCAGCAAATGAAACTTTGGACTTTATGAATAATTCTATCAATAAATAATATCGAAGTAGTTTCTTGTATTGAGTCGTCGCTAGTTGTTGCTGTTTTTGTCTATATATTTAACGATTTTTTTTTAATTTGATAAAAATATGATCTGAATAAGGGATCAAACATAAATTAGATTTTTTATTTTTTTATTTTTTTATTTTTTTTGCAATGTGTATATTGGTCTCACGTGAATGCGCGCGCGTACTTGCACTTCTATACATTATTTATTTATACAAATAAACAGCAGAAGGTATGCAGTTCATTAAAACAATATCCAAGTAACATCGCTGTTTCTTTTCTCCATTTACTTGATTATTCAATTGCAATCACATTCCAGCTCTTTTGAAATACTAAACAGAAAAGTGGTATAGAAAAAAAAGACTGGCAGAATATTATAAACAGAAAAAAAGTTATATATTCTTCATGATTGTTGACATTATTCATCATTGTTTATTTGGGTTTGACGTCCCAATCGTCAATTCTTCAGTCGATTAGGGATTTTGTCAACATGAGACAGAAAATAGCCTTGCCTTGCGATATTAAGCCGTAGACAAGAGGTATGATACCACGCCCAACCATCCTGACACTGGGGCAACCATTCTTGGAACTACCCTATAACCTGAGCGCCAAAGTCATGGAGCTATTACAGTACAATTTCATGTCGCGGCCAGAAATCGAACGGGGTGGACACTATAATCTGAGCGACAAAACAATAGAGCTATAACAGTACAATTTCATGTCGCGGCCAGAAATCGAACCGGGCGGACACTATAACCCAGACTCCGCGCACCGGTTACGTCACGCTACGCTACTTTAACCACTGCCACCACACAAGTCACGTGATGATAGTTGAAATCATGTGACCAACACTTACAATTTTATAAATTACTGTAATTTGATTTTTTTTTTTTTTTTACTTTTCTCATAATCATGAATATTATTTTAGTGAAGTATAACGAAACTGATATGATATATTCAAAACCAAAGTCAAAAGTGATAAAAGTAAATCCGGCCTATATCAGCCGATTCTTACTTGTGGTGGCAGTGGTTATCGACAACTGTAAGGGGATGTAACTACTGCGACGGAGTTTGACTATAACCAGAGCGCAAAAATTTCCGGAAAAAGGGGGGGCCCCAAAAACCGTACAATTTCATGTCACGGCCGGAAATCGAAGGGGGCGGACACTATAACCAGAGCGCCAAAGCAATAGAGCTATACCAGTACAATTTCATGTCACGGCCGGAAATCGAAGGGGGCGGACACTATAACCAGAGCGCCAAAGCAATAGAGCTATACCAGTACAATTTCATGTCACGGCCGGAAATCGAAGGGGGCGGACACTATAACCAGAGCGACAAAACAATAGAGCTATAACAGTACAATTTCATGTCGCGGCCAGAAATCGAACCGGGCGGACACTATAACCCAGACTCCGCGCACCGGTTACGTCACGCTACGCTACTTTAACCACTGCCACCACACAAGTCACGTGATGATAGTTGAAATCATGTGACCAACACTTACAATTTTATAAATTACTGTAATTTGATTTTTTTTTTTTTTTTACTTTTCTCATAATCATGAATATTATTTTAGTGAAGTATAACGAAACTGATATGATATATTCAAAACCAAAGTCAAAAGTGATAAAAGTAAATCCGGCCTATATCAGCCGATTCTTACTTGTGGTGGCAGTGGTTATCGACAACTGTAAGGGGATGTAACTACTGCGACGGAGTTTGACTATAACCAGAGCGCCAAAGCAATAGAGCATTTCATGTCACGGCCGGAAATCGAAGGGGGCGGACACTATAACCAAATTTCATGTCACGGCCAGAAATCGAACGGGGCGGACACTATAACCAGAGCGCCAAAGCAATAGAGCTATACCAGTACAATTTCATGTCGCGGCCAGAAATCGAACGGGGCGGACACTATAACCACATGGCTCCAGTACGGGACATTTTTCCTTCATTTTCCGGTTGATTTCGTTGTTAACCTGGTTCAAATGACATGAACACAGTCAATATTCATGGGCGTTCTAACTAATAACTTTGCAATGTTCATGATGGGATGCATGAATATACAGATAAATGAAATGCACAAACACACACATATATTAATCAAATTTAATTTCTGAGAAGAGTCGCCCGCTGTGTAACCGCAACCTATAACGTTGATAATTAATGATTGTTGTACACACTGAAGAGCAAGTAACGCTGCAACATTAGACGTCAACGTTATATCATTACAACGAAGCTTTGACGTTACACGGGATCCTGTTAACGTCTTGGCCAATGGGATTGCCTTTCAAATACCATTATTACGTATATAATTGTTGGTTTCGTAGAGCGATAAAAAATAACTACTTTTAAACCTATGTCATTTAATTTGAACAACGTATAAGAATGATTTTTTTTTACAAAATTAACATAATTTATTTTACAACTTATTTTTATTCAATTAAAAAAAAAAAAAAAAAAAAAAAGACACAGTATAAACATATTATTGTAATTTCAATCTCATTAAAATCCGATTCAGTATATTTGCTCATATTTTGCTTACTGATTATCGCGGATAGTAGAGGAGTAAAATATAGGATATGATTTTAATGAGATTTGTGTATTTAAAATCATTTTATAACATCGATTAAGAAACAAGTTTGGAAAACTAATACTAATTCATTGTTTGGGCCAGTGCTTTATCATGCAATTCTTGCAGGAAGTCCGAAAAATACAGCTATCATCAGACCAATAGCCATGTACGGAACCACTGTATCACAGCCATCATCAGACCAACAGCCATGTACGGAACCACTGTACCACAGCTATCATCAGACCAACAGCCATGTCCGGAACCACTGTATCACAGCCATCATCAGACCAACAGCCATGTCCGGAACCACTGTATCACAGCCATCATCAGACCAACAGCCATGTACGGAACCACTGTATCACAGCAATCATCAGACCAACAGCCATGTACGGAACCACTGTATCACAGCCATCATCAGACCAACAGCCATGTACGGAACCACTGTATCACAGCCATCATCAGACCAACAGCCATGTACGGAACCACTGTACCACAGCCATCATCAGACCAACAGCCATGTCCGGAACCACTGTATCACAGCCATCATCAGACCAACAGCCATGTCCGGAACCACTGTATCAGAGCCATCATCAGACCAACAGCCATGTCCGGAACCACTGTATCACAGCCATCATCTGACCAACAGCCATGTACGGAACCACTGTATCACAGTCATCATCAGACCAACAGCCATGTCCGGAACCACTGTATCACAGCCTTCATCAGACCAACAGCCATGTACGGAACCACTGTATCACAGCCATCATCAGACCAACAGCCATGTACGGAACCACTGTATCACAGTCATCATCAGACCAACAGCCATGTCCGGAACCACTGTATCACAGCCTTTATCAGACCAACAGCCATGTCCGGAACCACTGTATCACAGCCTTTATCAGACCAACAGCCATGTACGGAACCACTGTATCACAGCCATCATCAGACCAACAGCCATGTACGGAACCACTGTATCACAGCGATCATCAGACCAACAGCCATGTCCGGAACCACTGTATCACAGCCATCATCAGACCAACAGCCATGTACGGAACCACTGTATCACAGCCATCATCAGACCAACAGCCATGTACGGAACCACTGTATCACAGCACCCTTCATACACATCTTCATCATCACAGGAGGGTCGGGGGGTGTAACTCCCATATATACTTGAAGGAATAGCGGAAGAAAAACTTATTTTTTTATTCAGTGACAAAACTACAGGAAACAAAACACGCTTCTCATCGACTGACGGAACATCGTTGTTCTTGCTGAGATCCTACTTAACTTTTACTGAAACAATAACCTTTTCTTGGGTCATATCAATTTTTCCGAAAACAATGGAGCTCAAAGACAAGGAATATACTCGCTTTTTTAAAATCCTGTTTGACCGTTGTTTCTGGGGTACGAAAGCCTATTGAGCTCATTTTGGTTGGAAAAAAAATATATTTTTTCGCGTTATAACGCGAAACTTCCGCGAATTAACGCGATACTTTCGCGTTATAACGCGAAACTTTCGCGAATTAACGCGATATTTTCGCGTTATAACGCGAAACTTGAATTAACGCGAAAATATCGCGAATTAACGCGAAACTTTCGCGAATAAAGGCAATATTTTCGCGTTATAACGCGAAACTTTCGCGAATTAACGCGAAATTTTCAGGTGTGTGAAGTTAGCGCGTAGATCGAAGATCGTAAATCAACACTATAACTAATTTTCTTTGTCGACCTGGGTCGAAGATCGTAGCTCAACCATTCAAATTAACTAATTTTCTTTGTCGAGCTGGGTCGTAGATCGTAGCTCAACCATTCAAATAAACCAAAATAATTGGTTGAGCTGGGTCGTAGATCGTAGCTCAACCATTCAAATAAACCATTATAAATGGTTGAGCTGGATCGTAGATCGTAGCTCGACCATTGAAAACTTTCATGGAATGGTTGAGCTGGGTCGTAGATCGTAGCTCATCCATTGAAATAAACCAAAATAAATGGTTGAGCTGGATCGTAGATCGTAGCTCGACCACTGAAAATGTTCATGGAATGGTTGAGCTGGGTTGTAGATCCCGCGAACAAAAATTTTCCGACGGAAACTTTTCCGACGAATGAGATTCCCGACGACTACAAAATTTCCCGACGGAAGCACTTTTCGAGACACATTTTTTTCCGAACACATAACTTTCCGACGAATGCAATTTTCCCGACGAGGACAAACTTCCCGACGAAAGCATTTTTTTTCCGACAAATGCAATTTTCCCGACGAGAACATATTTCCCGAAGAAAAAAAGTTTCCCGACAAATGTAATAAAGAAACAAATATATAACTAGTTTACGACTAATATAAACAAAAAGCGACAGATAGTTTTTCCCGACAAGTTCATTTTTCCAGACGAGTACAAAATTACCGACGACGACTAAAATACGATCTATGATCCAGATCAACCATTAATCTTGGTTTATTTCAATGGTTGAGCTACGATCTACGATCCAGCTCAACCATTCCATCAACATTTTCAATGGTTGAGCTACGATCTACGATCCAGCTCAACCATTTATTTTGGTTTATTTGAATGGTTGAGCTACGATCTACGACCCAGCTCAACCATTTATAATGGTTTATTTGAATGGTTGAGCTACGATCTACGACCAAGCTCAACCATTCTATGAAAGTTTTCAATGGTCGAGCTACGATCTACGATCCAGCTCAACCATTCCATCAACATTTTCAATGGTTGAGCTACGATCTACGACCCAGCTCAACCATTCCGTGAACTTTTTCAATGGTTGAGCTACGATCTACGATCCAGCTCAACCATTTATTTTGGTTTATTTCAATGGTTGAGCTACGATCTACGACCCAGATCGACAAAGAAAATTAGTTATAGTTTCGATCTACGAACTTCACACACCTGAAATTTTCGCGTTTATTCGCGAAAGTTACGCGTTTATTCGCGAAACTATCGCGTTTATTCGCGAAATTATCGCGTTTATTCGCGAACGTTTCGCGATATATTCGCGAAAATATCGCGTTATAACGCGAAAATATCGCGTTTATTCGCGAAATTATCGCGTTTATTCGCGAAAATAACGCGTTAATTCGCGAAAGTTTCGCGTTTATTCGCGAAAGTATCGCGTTAATTCGCGAAAGTTTCGCGTTATAACGCGAAAATATCGCGTTTATTCGCGAAAAATATTTTTTTTTTCCAACCAAAATGAGCTCAATAGGCTTTCGTACTGGGGTGATAAGGTGGAAGGGGGAAGGGTCGTCACAGATATATTTATCTATATTTAGCTAGTTACTTATTCATTTACTAGTCATTCATTTGAATATGATAACTCAGTAACTAATTCAACTCTTAATAAAGCAACTACCAAATTCCTAAAACTCAATTACTTTATTTTTGCATTTAGTTTTAGCTTATATGAACCCATTTACAAACTCGTACTATTCCATTAGTAAAACAGAGAAAAAACATTTCCAGCTCCTAATTCAGTTCAGATCTAGAATCTGCTTCCTAGATTATGGGAACCCAATCGCTAATTCAGCTAGCCACCCTGTTACCAGAACATGTTAGCAAAGTCATTTATTCAGCTGCTATTTATGCATAAATTTCAACAACTTTTTCATCCCCAAATTCTGTTACTAATCCGGATAATAGATTATGAGATCTCTGTCATTAAATCAGCTAATAAACCAGTTATAAGATAAATGTGAGCTCAATTAATAGTTCAGCCATTTATCCAGTCATAAAATTATGTGTACCCAATCGCTTATAAATTTTTATCACTAATATATTGCTCAAACCAGTTACTAGAATATTTGAACCAAGTCACTAATTCAGCTTCTAAACCAGTTACCAGAATACTTGAACCAAGTCACTAATTCAGCTTCTAAACCAATTACTAGAATATTTGAACCAAGTCACTTATTCAGCTACTAAACCAGTTACAAGAATATTTGAACCAAGTCACTAATTCAGCTTCTAAACCAGTTACCAGAATATTTGAACCAAGTCACTAATTCAGCTTCTAAACCAGTTACCAGAATACTTGAACCAAGTCACTAATTCAGCTTCTAAACCAGTTACTAGAATATTTTAACCAAGTCACTTATTCAGCTACTAAACCAGTTACTATAATATTTGAACCAAGTCACTATTCAGCTACTAAACCAGTTACTATAATATTTGAACCAAGTCACTTATTCAGCTTCTAAACCAGTTACAAGAATATTTGAACCAAGTCACTTATTCAGCTACTAAACCAGTTACTATAATATTTGAACCAAGTCACTTATTCAGCTACTAAACCAGTTACTATAATATTTGAACCAAGTCACTTATTCAGCTACTAAAACAGTTACTATAATATTTGAACCAAGTCACTAATTCAGCTACTAAACCAGTTACAAGAATATTTGAACCAAGTCACTAATTCAGCTACTAAACCAGTTACAAGAATATTTGAACCAAGTCACTAATTCAGCTACTAAACCAGTTACTATAATATTTGAACCAAGTCACTAATTCAGCTACTAAACCAGTTACTATAATATTTGAACCAAGTCACTAATTCAGCTACTAAACCAGTTACTATAATATTTGAACCAAGTCACTTATTCAGCTACTAAACCAGTTACTATAATATTTGAACCAAGTCACTAATTCAGCTACTAAACCAGTTACTATAATATGTGAACCCAGTCATTTCATTAGCTACTATTCATCTTTTAAAATCCAACTGTTTTTCAGCTTCCAATTCAACTACTTATCAAGTTACAAGATTATGTGAACCCAGCTACAAATTTGGCTAATTATTCGTCGATTATTGAATTGCCGGTGAAACAAGGCAGGTGACATTTTAATTAACCCTTTCCCTCATATAGACTCATATTGACGCACTCAATAGGTACCACATTAAGCCTGGTCTGCAGAAAACCACAGTTAAACCTTACCAAATGTAATTACAAAATCCTCATTTCCAGACCACTGAGGAGCAGCGAACAGCATAAAACCTGATCAGCCTGCGAGTTACGCGCAGGCTGATCTGGTTTTATGCTGTTCGCATAAGTCTTTTCATGGTTTCCTCTATGAGGGAAAGGGTTAAGGAGAGAAAGGTGGAGTGTATTGAAGATAAAATGCACAAGCACATATTATTCATATGTAACTCAAACTTAATTTTGAAGAATTGGATGCGGTTTAACCACATTACATTATGAAGATGTAGGCCTGTTTTGAGCAACTTGAAGGTAACTGAGTGCTATTTAAATCTAAAAAAAATGATTGAATATATTTTGTGTACCGGTATATATTATACATAAAACCGCAAAACCTAAAAAAGCACACGTATAGCATTAATATATTGTAAAAAAAAAAAAAACCCAAAAAACATCAGGTCTGTCAGCGCATGGCAGATGGTACATTATCGGCATCGGCATTAGATGTAGTAAAGAGCCATAGCAGAAAGACTATTTATTCAAAAGACCCAGTCTGCAAACCTAGGATGGCCTGTATTATTATCATGTAATTTTATTTATAAAAGTATGTGTTTTGTTCGTGCCTGTATTTGTCTCGTTGTTTACAAAGTTTACATCTCGGTTCTTTCACTTTGTCCATGTTCGCCCTGTTTCTCACTGTTCTTTACAGTAAACTCTCTCGATATATATGTTGCTGCGGGTTTAACACTTGATAAGGGAACAGTTTTGCAACAGTCTTGTGTTTCATTTTATTCAAATTTGAAAATTGTTTTTAACAGAGACTCAACATAATTCTGTTACTGTTTGGTTGATATAAAAGCGTTACATTTGTGAAAAAAAAATACAATAATATATGTCTGAATATACCTTCAAAATAAATTTCTCAACAATAATTATACTAATAATGAAAGAACATTTTGGAGATGGCATCAATAGAAGTAAACGAAAATAAACCTATTTTAAGGAATAAAATTATGTGAATGTGTATGCGTTTCTGATATTGCAGACAATAAGTTGTTTCATCTCGATTTTTCTTGAGATATATGTGAAAATATGCTTAAATATCTATGAAATGTTATACGTGTAACAGACGTTTAGACAATTTCAGTTCAGATACCGTCTTTCGAACTGTTACCGGACCCCTAGCCACTGCATCTTGTTAACATGTTCTCTTACTTAGCGATACGAACATAGTCCAATCAGTTAGAGCTGTGACGATTCATTCGACATAAACAAAAACAAAACACATCGTTATTTTGAACCTTAAATTTTGACATTACTTCTTCTAGAGAGTTTTCATTAAACCATGAATATGCATATATCTTCTTTTAACATTATTATCTGATATAATCAAAACCGAAAGAATATCGCTCAATCATTTTTAAAGACATTCCTTAATAAGATGCTCCATATATTACATTCAACTATACCTATGTTGTCATGCAAAACGACATGAAATAAAATAATGAGCATTTGTAAATCATTAAAATTTCTCATTTAGGATATACGGAAATGCATTATACTAGTAAAATAATTTTACATCATCTTTTTTCTGATCAAAAGCAAATTTAAGATAAGTTTATGAAAACTGACTGGTGTATCTACCTGTATGATACATACTATAAATTAAAGACACTTAAATTACATCTTCAATACCTAGATATTAGTCTATAGAATGATAAAGTGGATATTTTACATTCATTTGTACAGGCAAGTTCTCCCCGGTGCAGTCCCTTTCCATCCTTCTTCGTTTTAAAAGTTATGTTCATACTGAAATGTTTAAAGTCTGCGGTGAAGTGCATCGGATATGTGCTTAAACGTTTAAGCAAATTTACATCGTCAAATTCTATATTAGAATATCGTGCGTGGTCATGAGAAAAAACTGCGGCTGTTCCATCCCACGTCCCTTATGAGTTCACTGTCGTCACCTTTCTCGTGTCTATAAACTCATTCTGAATACGTTATTCTACCCAAGGTTATTAATAGTATAATATGATAGTATAATTCATGTTGTAAGTAACGAGGAATATGTTTATTCAAGTTACTAAATAAAGAATTATCTTATCTTATTAAGCAGTAGTGATACATTCATGAAGGTGTCTGTGATGCACCTGCCAGGTATGAGAATAACACTTTAA
Organism: Solen grandis; assembly: GCA_021229015.1. Classification (NCBI taxonomy): domain Eukaryota; kingdom Metazoa; phylum Mollusca; class Bivalvia; order Adapedonta; family Solenidae; genus Solen; species Solen grandis. The sequence goes on from CM037785.1 coordinate 2,174,290, forward strand.
AGTCTAAAGTGATAAATATCGCGTATTTCTTAGATTTACGATGTTTCGCTTGTTTTGCTTATTTGCGATATTCTCAGAAAAAGTAACAAAATATTCTATATGAATTTGAAGCAAAGACTCTGACGCAATGACACACACACAGTCTAAATGTCCAATTCGTTTTGATTTCTATATCGCAGAATAATGCATGGTGTTAAGTTCAGATACGCTATAATCTAGTCACGGAGGCTGTACAAAATACTTGGTTTCAACACCGTGCATTTTTTTTTATCATATGTCAAATTTAAATTGTATGACTAGCAGCCTTTACCTTTTTATGCATTCTTTGCATTTTACTGTGGTATTCCGACGTGTTTATTACTATTTGTACTCTCCGATGCAAGAAGATATGGGAAGGACGTTAACTTCTATTAATTCCACGAAGTATGTAACTTCTCTAGAGTAATGAACCATTTGCAGTCGTTATGTGTCTTTGTTGTTACACTGTTACTCTATTAGCCTCTTCGATTTGTACTTCGGCAGATCTTTTATTTTTGGAAGTGGGCATGTTTTACATTCGATTTAACCCACTTCTGCTGTCGAAAGGTCTTCTTCGTGTTCCACTCGATATTTGGAAGACGACAGCAGACAAGATGGCGGCAAGTGAAACGTAAACTGGTTTTACCCATCAATTTATTAGATAACTTTTCGTAAAGAATGTGACTTTTGTTTAGTACATACAAAGCCAACTTGGACAAATTGAGTTTTATTAAAAAATATATATTTTTTTTATTCATAATTGCCGTGGTCTGGTGAAACCCATAGAGTTTTTTTTTATACGGAAGGGATAACGGATGTTTTGAAATGTATAAGCTATATATCTGCTGTCCGTTGTTTGCAAAACTGTCTACAATCCCCAGTGGCCGAGTGGTTAGAGCGTTCGCCTCGGGAGCGGGAGGTCGTGGGTTCGATCCCCGGCCGTGACAAACCAAAGTCGTAAAAAATGGTACTGTTATAGCTCCCTTGCTTGGCGTTCAGCATATAAGGGTATTTGCAGAACTGGTTGGCCCGGCGTCAGAATAATGTGACTGGGTGTGGTATAATGCCACATGTCTACGGCGTGATACTGCAGTGTGGCAGCACTATATCTGTCTCAAGTAGACATCGTCTCTAATTGACTGAAATACTGTCGGTGCGACGTAAAACGCAACAAACAAACAAACGAACAAAATTGTCTGAATGTTTAAAAGAATAACTATGTTTATGAAAGAAATATGTTTGTGCAGCGCATTGTTTCTAATTAATCCCCTCTCTCTAATTAGCGCTCTCATGTATTGTCTGCAATAATTTTGCATTTGATTAAAAATTGTGACCAAATAACTTCAAAATGATATATATATTTCGATATATATTTCTTTATTTTACAACTTTTTATGCTGGAAATTGATTCAAACATTATAACACACTTGAACCATGTTTTTTGTTTACTTCCGTCTGCTCTCACGTTCGATTTGCATAGTCATCGTATTCCAGAAGTAGAAGAGAACTTCCATTCCAAGTTCATTCGATTTGTCAACCTATTTCTAATCTGGAAGAAGCAGGCTTCCATTCCGAGAAGATTACAAATCGAAGAGACTATATATAATAACCTGTTATCAACAAACTGTCGGACATTCAGGCATGCCAATGATACGTGTCAGGAACAGAGAGGTATGGTCACTTGAGAGATGCCAGATAGAACGTCATCTTTTTGCAACATTGGCTTTTCAATGACCTTTTAGATAAGGTGCTTGCTTTAAACTGGAACTCTTTTAAATGACTTTCATTTTTTGCAAAATCAACATCCATATCCACGTGAGATCACTAAAATATGAAATTAACAGTTTAGTGTTATAGATATAAACAGAAATCTGACGGGGTGTCTAAATGTAACAACAAAAATGGGAAATTCTTGTCCCCTTACCTCATTGCTCACATAGGAATTTTAAGCCAGGAATATTGTCAAAAGCTTCTTTGTGTGTGTGTGTGTGTGTGTGTGGTTTCTTTAAAGTCAAGGACATGATATTTTTAACCGGGTCCTTTGCATGGGCGTGTGTTGCTAACTGATGGGTAGAAGTCATGACCATTCACAAGGTCTTCATTTTTTTAAATCACGTTGATGTTCAAAGTGTATCTTCTGTTTGTCAAATTGCAACATAATCTTTGCTCTAATATTTTGCAGGTAGTGGAAGTTAGAGAGACTGACCGGTAATACACTGATAGATTAGTATCTCCTTTATTGCATATTATTTGCATTTTTAAAATGAACGTGTAATAGGAATTCGCCTGTATTTAGCCAATGCCGTAACTGGCTGTTGATTGCGTTACGATTTCTTCTTGAATCCCAGAATTCAAAAGTTGACAGCGGGTTCGAGTTTGAGTTTCCAGATGATAAAGATACCAGACATTGTCAATAGAGCAAAGTCACTGAAGATTGTTGTTATAATTTTAGAGCTAACGGTTAAAGATTTGTCCAACACAGACGAGATAGTAATTGGTTAACTCCGTCTGCTCCAATCCTCTTGAGGGTGTTTCGAGAATGGGGACAAAACACCTTGCTTGTGGACGTCTGCGTTGTTAGAATTATTAATTACTGGTTTTAAAGTTGTCAATTCAAAAAATATTATCATTAGACATATCTGTTCTAACCCTGTAAGTGATAAAAATATGGGTTGAAGAAACGGGTTTTTAGAGTAAAACAACTTTTACACGATTATGGACATTTTATTGAATTTGAAAATGTTCACAATTGAAATATTCACTTCTTTACACTTAATTTTAAACAATCGGTAATTGATCATTCAAAATTTAAAAAAACAAACAACAAAAAAAAAAAAAAAAAAAACAGCTCATTACTATATGTATAAGGAGTACCGGTACATACCAATTTGAATATACAACTAACTTACAACAAACTTTCAAGCAGAATAAATAATATCAATCTAGGAACGTGGATCTGCATTTAATTATTGCTTATACAGATAAGAGATTTTTATTTTTGATGTTTTTACGCAGAATATCAATTACAAATTAGCAAAGTAGAAGAAAAAAGCATTTTTCAAACAAAGTTCCTGTAAAGGAGGATGAACTTAAATACATTATTAATTATTGAATATCTAACAATCATAGCTTTTTTTATATATCTAGTTAAGTATAATGTTATATTTTTATTATTGAATTGCAACAAATTACAGTAGTAAATCAGGGCCGGTTTTCTTAAGGTAGTTTTTTGATATCTGAAGAAAAGAAACTGGTACATACAAAAACAAAATGAAACTCGTCCTCCACATCATTGTGGTTGCAATAAACACAGACTAGGAAATAGAACAATCGGACTCCTATAACGTAAGTGTTGTATCTACCTCTCTGAAAGAACAAGCTTATAAAACACTTGTTCTCGTAAGGAAAAAGATACTTAAGTATGATTTTCATCTTTTTAATCAAGCTATGCCCATTAGTTTCAATAGGGATTTGAGTATGATACTCAAATTTGAGTCTGAGATCGTACTTAAGTATTTTCGCGAACACGGGGCCAGTTGTTGAATATTCATGTTTGGGACCATACACCTAGTCCGACATCAACAAAATTGAAATGATTCAGAGACGGGTGGCTAGATGTGTTTTGAATAGCCTGACACGGCAATAGATCAAGTGTTTCAGATATGATATATAAATTGGAAGTCACTAGAAGCTCGTAGAAAAGAGGCAAGATTAACATTGATGTATCATATTAATAATGATCTCGTGCCTATTACCAAAGAAAACCATTCCATTAAGGTAAACCGTCGTACTAGAGGACTAAATGGTAAATCATTTTAAGTACCATCCTGTAAGAATGACTATAACTAGAATCCTTCTTCCCAAGGACGATCCGGGAGTGGAACAAGCTGCCACCAGATATAGTATCAGCGGGGTCAGTCGAAACTTTCATATCTCAACTGTATGGAAGCCCTGGAGGGCAATTTTGACTTGCGACTCATGACTTTTGAGTTATGACTTGTAACTTCTTGTGCATGACATTTCTCCTCCATGAGATCTACCGACCTGTGAAGTTTCAAGTTAATAGTTTATATATTTTTTGAGTTACCCCGGTATGCTCCGGACAAAAAGTGTGTCAGACAGACATACAACTTTGACAAAACGATTTGTCTCCCCCATATAAATATGGGAGGAGACAATACTGTCTTGACATATATTATCTTTCGAGAATTTACAAGATAAAAATGTAATCGATCTTTTCAACATGGCCGGCTTTTACACTTATTATCTCTTGTTAATCTCTTCGACACATTGTATAGCATTGTATTGTGAGACATTTGAACAAAGTACAGTGTAGTAAATGACTCATAGGTTGGTTTCCAAAAATGGAAATTTTAATAATATAAGCAAGAATTTATTTTAGTTACAACTTGTGACTAGTGACTTACAACTTGTGACTAGTGACTTACAACTTGTTACTAGTTACATACAACTTGTGACTAGTGACTTACAACTTGTGACTAATTACATACAATTCGTGACTTACAACTTGTGACTAGTGACTTACAACTTATGACTAGTGACTTACAACTTGTGACTAGTTACATACAACTTGTGACAAGTTGTGACAAGTGACTTGTGACTTACATTTATTTTCAATCATTGTCCCTAAGTCGCTCACCTGAGAAAACTGCTACTTACTGCTATGATATATAAAGTTAATAAAGTACATTACATACCAAAAATACTCAGCTCTAATTTTCATTAATAGACAAGAAGATTTTAGTTGCATTTCCTTATACAATTCAGTGTCGAACTAATGTTCCCATGGGCAAGGCTGATTAACACCACAAGGGTATAACTTGAACAATGATTGTAGAGGACTGCTAGAGCATCCTGCGTCAAATGTCTAAGCTCTAGGCCGAACCATTCAGAGAATAGGGTGTTAAAGATTTCCTATATAAAACTGTGTAAAACAAAGACACTAGTCTATTTTGACTACATGGATAGATGTGAACGATCTTAGTAGATAGTCGATAGATTTTGCTTTATACCAAATATTAAAGATCCGAGTATTTCGGTTTCCGACGACATACACGTGCTAGAAATGCGCACCAATATTAAACTGAAGTTACAAGTCATAAGTCACTAGTCGCAAGTCAAAATTGCCCTCCAGGGCTTCCATACAACTGGCCAGACACTTCAAGTTTCCTTTAAATTAACTATGCGCGCATTCAAAATATGGCAGCCAAAATATGGCAGCATTATCAGCATTTTGATAGGGGCCATTAAGGGGCAAAAGCAGAACAAGCAGAAGCAGTGAAGTATGTTCCCTGGCATAGATGTTCCTTGTGTAGCCTTCTATCAAGATTTTTCAAATCATTTCGATCCGTGTAAAAATAAGATCTAACTAGCTATGTTAATTATATTATGATTCATATTTTTGAAATTTCTGATATCAAAAGAATAACATATTTCTTTACATTTTTATCTTTGTTTCTATCATTTCGATCCGTGTAAAAATAAGATCTAACTAGCTATGTTACCCATTGCTGTTTGGTATCAAAATGATTGTCTTTTAACAAACTTTCCATGGATGCAAAGTTTGATCTAATAATTTAAATCTTAGTCAATATTATGAAAATATAGAAAAATAAGCAATTATGACTCCAGATCTCTTTGGTTAGGTCATTGTATGGCACTGCTTTGACTTTGATAAGAAAAACACAAATGTTCCAGTGTTTAGCCATTAATATGTCATTTAAATTGACAGGGCCGGTTGTGGTCAGTGCCAGTGTTTATCTTAGTTGGATTTAAATTATTTCCTCAGTTTCTGGCTAGGGATGCACTTTTAGCCAAAGTTTAGTAATCCGTTGATTTATTTGATTTCACACCATGAGCAATTTGATTGGATAAACATTTAGTTTTGAGGGTTTGTCTTAGAAAGAAAGAGAGAGAGTTAGCAGCAAGTGAGAATAAGAATAAGAAGAGTTTTTTATTATTAAGTCACTACACTGAGGAATACCTCGTGAAATTTGGATTTCCAATTTAAAGTGATTTTGTGTTATATCAAAAGATTGTTTAGACTTATCATTTTATTGTGGACCTTTGACTCTGTGCTTTGTGTATAAAAACAAATAAATTTATGTGTTTAAAAGACAAGGATTTTGTATATAATTATATTCCCCTTGACCGTCCACACACACAAACTTTGAAGGGAATGAATGAATTAATAACATTTCTCTTAATAAAAATTACATTATTATTAGCCTCTAATTCAACATATGTACATCTCTGTAAACACTTTGTATTTTTTATACTTGTACCATATTTAGCACATTGTATGTTTTGTAGGCTATGAGATTGAAATTACCTAGCTCCGTGCTTCTTTGACTGTGATGGACTTAAGTTTAATTTCTTATCATGGAGAGTCGATTCCCGTAATTTTACATCAGCAATATCTCTTTACATAAAAGAAGGAGACACTGGTCTGAGTTATTGTACATGTATCAGCGGCTGCATGAGAGCATAATGTTTAGTTAATGTATTTACCTCTGTGGCAACACGTCCTTAAAAAGTTTTCATAATACTTGAGTGATAAGAAAATGATTTTTATATTTAATTCTAATGTTCTTTTACCCCTGATATTATTACTGAGCTTATAATTAACCGTGTTTTGTTTCTTCCAGATTATAATTAGCATTTTTCGATTAAATAGACCCATATTCTGCTGTGCAATCTATTGAAACACTTCTAAACGAACATGCCATTTTTAAAGATAAGCGTATCGAGCTGTTGCAGGTGAAATCCAGGACAAACAACCAGCAATGTGATTACTCCGTGACCAAGAATTCAATCACGTTTGTATGATTCTGATATTCTCATATACCATATATTTTATCTTTTTCTATTTTTTTATCGAATAGATGATATCTAAAACCAACTCTCGTACAATCTAGATGTAGTTAAAACGCTTTCTTATGCCATAACCTTGGTGATTGTGACAGTTCAACAGAGCGTGCCGTACGATGACTCGTACTAGGAGGGTCTACTGGGAGTGAAAAAGAAAACTTATTTCGTCTTTATTCAAATCATTACGAGATCGTTTTTGTTTTTGTTTTGATTCTTTTAATATTGGATAGAATAACCCCATAGACTACTTAAGTAGGTTTACTTCCGACATACACTTATCGAATCACGTGGCAGACGATTTACACCTCTGATGACGAATCCTGACAGAGTCGATTATGGGTCGTTTCGCCCCATTTCCCTTTCGCCCTATACCCTTTCGCCCTAATTCCCTTTCGCCCTCTACCCTTTCGCCCTAAAATGTGAGTCTGTTCGCCCTATTGTTATTTTGCTGGATTTGAATGAAATAATATATAAATGTTTGTGTATTCGGTTGTATTGTTTTATGTATGTATGTTTGAATGAGTATATTGTCTATTATTAATAAAAAAAAATCTATTACATATTTTGGTTCCAGTCCTACAATTATTGCTTCGGAATGGCAGTTTCAATTTTTTTTTTTTACATCTAATATACACTTACATTGGCGGTGTATTTATAATTAAAGAAATAAATAAATTCACTGTTTATTTCGTTATTAGCCCTTATTTAATTCATGTTCATCCCTACTTATCATAAATGAAAGAGACCGGGTGTAAAAAATAAGTATGTTATAAATGAGACTATACGAACGCCGAAAATACTGTAGGTCAAGGATCCTAAAAACCGATTTTTTACCGGTTTTGACCAATTTTGATCTCAATCGACCGGTTCAGATTTCAAAAAGTACCAAAAAAATCGGTCGAAAAAAAATCCATAATCCTCGTCTAAAACTTTCAAAATCGGTCCAAATGGTTCATAATAGTCTCTCTTACACACCAATTGACCTACTTCTTGAATTTCCGGTGTGCCCTCGGGGCAGGTGTCAGTGGGGGTCAGGCAGGGACACCCGTCTAGGTCATTATTGGGCAGTTAAGATGAATGGATTGACGGTTTGTACTTAGCGGTTATTTGGACGGTGCCGTGTAATTATCTATGCCGTAATAATGGACCATTGCTTGTTTGCAAACTGTAACCGGTCGACTTTTAAATGCGGTAATTAATGACAATATCAAAGGCTAATCAAAATGTTTGATCTCCTTAGTAACCAAAACGACTGCTTCCAACAATTTATTGATTCGTTAGAGTCATATACAGACCGTCATATACATGCACTTCCGGTAAACAAACTTTCGATTTCGTAGAGGTAAATATTGCAGAAAAATACCTTATTATGCCAACAGGATGCTGAAATATAATAAAAGATCTATTTTCACACTGCAAATGATTCAGGGTAAAAATATCAATGTTATTTTTTTTTCGGTTTTTTTCGGTTATGTTTTTTTTCGGGGGGGGGGGGGGTACGGAACGGAATTGTTGTAAAGGGGGGGGGGGGATTTTGCCGTCGACCGGTTGAGATTCCAAAATTTTAGGATCCCTGCTGTAGGTTGTACATAATTTACATCTAACCCTGTTATGGCATGTGTTCACACCTACAGCACGTGTGTGTTTTCAGAAGGAAGATGTCACCTTTATTATGATCATTACACCTATATACTTTGTACTTTATACCTATACTTGTTGAATGAATAAAATTATATTTATTCATCACCAACCGTAATATCCATTTTGTTTATTAATTTATAACTTTACTAGGGCGAATGAACCCACTATGTGGGCGAATGAACCCACATTGTAGGGCGAACCGACTCGGGCGAACTGACTCGGGCGAAAGTGTACTTGGGGCGAATGAACCCGATACCGACAGAGTCAGACAGCCTGAAATAAAAAACATATTTTATTTCGTGGATTTCCATTTGAATGTTAGTTTTAATTCAGAATGATGACAGTATTATTCGCCAATTTGATTTGGGATATAATTTATTGTATGGTCGTAAGGCCACCAGTGGGCCTCAGTGCAGTAAGGGATAGGCTCACCACATGATAAGTCATACTTACAGAAAATTGGTTTTAGGTAATTTGATACAGCCATTACACTATATTCTAAATAAAAAATAAATAAATCTAAAATAAAAATCTAGAAAGCTTTCTGGCCAGGATCTAGAATTTTCCGAATGGGGAGGCTCAAATATGATCTTGATACCGGTGTCTGAAAATATATAATACAATTTTTTAATATGTATGTAGTCTACTAGATCTATGGTAAAATTGTTTTTTTATATGTAGATTATATAAATGGATTAACTATGAATAGGGATCCTATATAATAGTGGGGCCGCCATGGCTGAGTGGTTACAGTCGTGGACTACAAATCTCTCAGCCCCTCACCGCTGTGGGTTAGAATCCTAGTAGGGACTTCGGATTTTTTCATGTGAGGAAGCCTTCCAGCTGGCTTGCGGTAGGTTGGTGGTTCTACCCGGGCACCTCTGTGAACTTGGGATCTTCCTCGGGGTAACTAGCTGGACGTCGCTATATGATTGAAATACTATCGCAGCGATGGTAAACCCCAATACAACTACAACCTATATAATAGTTGATGGGACTGTCTCTAGCATGTAACACACAGGGTCCTAAATCCCTTTTCACTTGTATCAACAAAGTGTCTGGTATGGCCCATTAACTAAAAACAGGCCCACCTTTTCTGAGCTCAGTGGGCCATGTGGCCCATGGGTTTCCAATCTGGGAAAAAACACCGGAACTTATCATTTTGAAGTTTCTTGATTCAAGACTGCTTCTGATTTACATGAGAATGCCTTCAGATGCTTGCAGATACTTCAGCAGCAGTGGTTTACCTAGTAATATATGATAAATGGCCACCATTGATAAGGCCAGGCATGGTTATCTCTTAATTAGTAAATAGTCTTGGACTGATGAGAGAGAGGGATATAACCTGTACCACTTTTAAACATTGGTGTGACATGACTGAATATTGAATCTCACACCTGGTTACAAGGCAGATGCTGTAACCACTCAACCAGGACTGGTTCTATGAATATACTTATATAAGCATTTACTGCAGACTGTGACTTGAATGGTAAATAGGTGATTCTCAATAAATGGTTTTTGACCACCAAGGTATAAATATAGCTACATACATGTATACCCACCTCCTCTTTATAATTACAGAGAGATTGTAATACGAGCATCATGCATTATCCTATGTATATTCCTGGTCTCTTAGTACATTTGTATTCTGATTCTTCATTACCAGTGCATATATATTCTGATCCTTCATTACAAGTAAACTTGAATTCTACTCCTTCATTACCAGGACATCTGTATTCTGGTCCTTCATTACAAGTAAACTTCATCTCTGGTTCATCATTACAAGAAAAATTAGTAGTCTGATCCCTCATTACAAGTACATCTGTATTCTGATCCATCAATACCAGTAAATCTGTTTTCTGGTCCATCATAACAAGTAAATTTGTATTCTGGTCCTTCATTACCAGTACATCTGTATTCTGGTCCTTCTTACCAGTACATCTGTTTTCTGGTCCATCATTACAAGTAAATTTGTATTTGATCCTTCATTACCATTACATCTGTATTCTGATCATTCATTACCATTACCTCTGTATTCTGATCCTTTTTTACAGGTAAACTTGTATTCTGATTTTTCATTACCAGTACATCTGTTTTCTGGTCTATCATTACAATTTTCCATTACATCTGTATTCTGATCTTTCATTACCAGTAATCTGTAAGCTGATCCTTTATTACAAGTAAACTTGTATTCTGATCCTTCATTACCAGTACATCTGTATTCTGATCCTTCATTACCAGTACATCTGTATATTGATCCTTCATTACCAGAACATCTGTTTGCTGGTCCTTCATTACAGATAAACTTGTATTCTGATCCTTCATTACCTGTACATCTGTTTTCTGGTCCTTCAATACCAGTACATCTGTATATTGATCCTTTGTATTCTGATCCTTCACTACCTATACATCTGTATTCTTATCCTTCATTACAGGTTATCTTGTTTTCTGGTCCCTTCATTACCATTACATCTGTATTCTGATCATTCATTACCAGTACATATGTATTCTGATCATTCATTATAAGTAAACTTGTATTCTGATCCTTAATTACCAGTACATCTGTATTCTGACCATTCATTACCAGTACATCTGTTTTCTGATCCTTCATTGCAAGTAAACTTGTATTCTGATCCTTCATTACCAGAACATGTTTCCTGGTCCTTCATTACAGGTTATCTTGTTTTCTGGTCCCTTTTGGCCAATTTTTTTCTGATCCTGCATTACAAGTGAATTTGTATTTTGCTCCTGCTTTACCAGTTCATCTATTCTGATTATACAATGGGAATTTTGTATTATGATACTACATATTGGTACAGTCATTCGATATCCTGAACCTATATACCAATATATCTGTATTCTAGCTGCCCATACTTTTATCCTGGAGTAAACTTATAACCTATGTACCCTGACCCTGTCAAGTCATAACCTCTGTTTTCTTTACCTGCCTATTGTCATAAATATAACTATGTGAACATGTCACGTTTCCACATATTTATGTATAGCCCTGCCTATATATATAGGATTCTTCTACGTCACAGAAATAGGGATGGTCCACATTATGAACAGAGCTGAATACAACATTTTAAGTAGCACTCAACTCTAGTGGTCGAGTTAGTACATGTATTAGACTTGTATATTTTGAAATCTTGATGTTGATTCCTTGTATGTGGGTTTGATTCCCATATAGTATGAATTAGGTTTATCCTTTTACCAGTAGTATAAGAAACAATTTATCTTATAAGACTTTTTTATCCCCCGCTGAAGCTGAAGGCAGCAGGGCATATGGTAATAGTAGTAACATTATTCTACTCTCCAACACATCTAACGAGCAAGCATTCAGCCGGGGATGGCCATGTCAACATGACTCTTGCTAAAATTTCATATGATATGATCCTCTTTCCAATACATTTATGTTTTTATGTTTTTTCCAAAGTAAATACTTTTTGTGATACTTTGAATTTTGATTTTGTTCTTATTGCATGTAAATACGTCATGTTCAAGTACATGTACATGGTCAACTTCCCAAGCATGGGAAATGCTTTGCCGGAATAGAAAATTCAGCTAAAATCTATTTCTCGGGACTATTCAGTCTGTCTAATTCCCGCCTGTCAGAAATGGTTTGTGTACGGTCGCCACCCTTCCCTGGGGCAAAATATTGACAAGTGCAAATGGTGTATGATATAACACAATTCATTGGATTTAAACCAATGCCAAACAATATCTAACAAAAGCGTTTTACCATATCTATTGTGTTTTATTTCTATTGACATTGCTTTACTTTTATGAAATCTCTTGACTATTAAAAAGTATTTATCAATAAAAGCAAAGGATGAGCACACAACGCCTACATATAGCAGTGATAGATTATTCTCCTGATGAACTGGCCTAGAATCTATTTATAGTTATACCTTTCTTGTCAAAACATTAATTTTCTGTCATTTTCCTAGACCCCAGAGGCACTTGAGGACAATAAGGTATCCATGCATTTAATGTTGTAAGCTATCTTTAAATTCCTTTTATTGCTGCTGTTAAATAAAAAAAATTGTAAGCTCTTCTTCTTCCTTTAACGTAACCCACACTCAACATGTTGAATATTATTTAATTTCCCGGGCAATGAAAATTAAAAAAAAAGTAATTAAGTTTACTCCTGAATTACTGAAGTTCATTCATTGTTATCCTAAATTTTGTCCTGTTTGATACTGAGTCCACATTGAAGTCTTTGTTATTCTGTCGCATTTGATATGCATTTGATATGCAGAAATGAGAGTATAGTAGCTCAGTTCTAACAATGAACATGTATTTCTAATTATCAGTATGATATACCGCCATGTTTGTGAACATAAAAAACTGTTAAGGGTTCACTACAGAGATCTAAATTGGAGTGTCATGTTTCATTATGTGTGTTCAAGAGAATATCGTTATGGTTGATGTCAGAATGGGAAACAGCAAAAGTATTTCCAGCTGTACCTTTTCATTGTCATAATTGTAATTTGCAGGCTGGTCAGGGTTTATATGGTTTGCTGTTTATAAACATGTTCAGCATTACAGTGGTTTGTAGACCAATTATATAAGAATTATATATTAATAAAAAGTAAAAAGATAATGCATAAGTTTAAAGGCCCATTATATTTCATAATGATTCAATTTTGATGAAAAAGAAAATATTGAATAACATTGACATATTGTAGAATAACACAAATGGTACGTAATGTGCAAATATTGTCTGTAAAATAATAGATAAACACATTGAAAATCTCTATTCAATTACGCAATTAAGTATTTTGGGTGGATGTCAAAATACTCGCATTGTTTACATTTTGTATTGGCGAGTATTCCCTGAAGACAGTCTATAATTGGTAATAATTCGAATTTGAAAAACCTTCGTGGAATAACAATTTGTGTATCTGCTATGTCAACAATGTATGCTCTTGTGATTCGTTAAGGGAAACATATGGAATGTCTATGGAAAATTGATGAGGATATGCAGAATATGCAAATTTGTTAAATTTGTAAACAATTGAATGATCTTTAGTTCAAAGATTCTTCTTTATTTATGCATTGTCGTCTACGAGTATGTACAGATTGCATCTCGTAACAAATCTGTAGCACGCACTTTGCTTTTCTGTCCAAAGAATATTCACTGCTTTGGAAGCATAATGGGCCTTTAAGTTTAAACTTTATTTATTTTGCAATTGAAAAGAAAACATCAGTATGCTAGATAATTGAGAGAGCAGAGATAAAATCATTACATTATGAAAATAAACCTTTTATATTTTCTTTTCATTTTACATATTAATAAATTATTTGAATGAGAAAATTAGTAAAAAAACACACACAAAAAACACCCACCAATATAAAAAAACCCAGTTTAATTAAAAAGAATAAGATAGACATATTCATACATATTCATTAATAGCTCCTGTGGTTCAGCACAGATTCACTCTGATCTAGCACTTTAGTCAGTGGTTGACATGATGTGCAATAGCATATTCTTGTAGAGAGGGGTATCCATACCTCCCTGTCAACAGTTTGCTTTAAACGGCATCTCCTCTGAAACTGCTGGACAGAATTTGATTAAGCTTGGCAGGGATGATCCTTTGGTGAACCTTCACAAAAGTTGCCAAAATAAACTTGATCCATGTAGAACTCTGGTTGCCATGGCAATGGAAAGAACAAAAAATGAAAATCATTTCCTTCAAAACTTCTGGCCAGATTCGAAATGTTATAGTACAGATGTTCTTTGGGTAACCCTCTACCATGTTGCTAAAATTATTCCGATCCATAAAAAAGCATGGCTGCCAGGGGCGGGGCTAATTTGCCTAAAATGTATAATATATTATAGTGAAAACTTTTAACAACATCTCCTGAAACAGCTGGACAGAATTTAATTAAACTTGGCAGGGATGATCCTTGGGTGAACCTTCACAATAGTTGCTAAAATAAATTTGATCCATGCAGAACTCTGGTTGCCATGGAAACGGAAAAAAAAAAAGAAGAAAACTTTAAAAATCATCTCCTTCAAAACTACTGGCCAGGTTTGGAAATGTTATAGGACAGATGTTCCTTGGGTAACCCTCTACTCAGGTGAACATTCTAGGGCCTCTATGGCTCACAAGAGATGGCTCTCTTGTTTGAAAAAGCATTTTATCAGTCCTGGACATTGGGGGCCTGTTCTGATTTTAATCACTGACATTTTTGTGTCATAACTTAGTGTAAATTTATACATGTTTATATAAATTCAAAATTGCTAGCTTATAAAGAAACCGGTTTTCTTCATTTGTCAGACCTCTGCTAAAGGCATTTTTCAGACCTCTGCTAAAGGCATTTTTCAGACCTCTGCTAAAGGCAGTTAAATCTACCAATAAGGCATTGGGTAGTCAGCAAGTGTTCATTCAGTGAAACATCCAATAGCAAAGCTACCTGTACATTATGTTGAGCTGGATATTGAACTTATCATGTTGTGCTAGATACTGAACCATAGTTAGGTTGTGTATGGTGAAAACGTGTTGTGGAAACAATATACAGCAGATGATTGAGGCTTAAAGAATTAAACTTTTGAGTTTTCTACATTTGGTGATGTTTTGATGTTAGTTTTTAATCTTTGACAAGGAGACTGAATATTTACTTCATTTTATGTGACATTCTGATGGACCTATCAAGGCATGAAAATGGCATATCCAAGTGTGGAAGTGTTAAGTTGTTGCCATGCTTGAAACTATTCACATTGATGTACATGTATTGATTTACAGGACGGGTGTTGTTTACTTAAATATTTTAATAGTGGATTCTTCAAAAGGTTTTTTTACTGTGTCATTATTCAATTCATTTGGAATTTTCAAATGGTGTCAAGCTTTATTACCAATACAATACAATATTTCCTTCTTGCTAGCTTTTGACATGCCACAGTTAGAAGTACAGATTGGACTCTGAGGCAATCTGAAGCAAGAAGTATAATGATTTGATAATTATTTCTACAATGTAAAATTATCTTTTACTTTGTGTGGCTTTTTTTTATTTCAGTTGTGCTGCATATGATTTATCATCTTTAACCCTTTCCCATATAGAGGATACCATGAAAAGACCTATGCGAACAGCATAAAACCAGATCAGCCTGCGAGTAACTCGCAGGCTGATCAGGTTTTATGCTGTTCGCTGCTCCTCAGAGGTCTGGAAACGAGGATATTGTAATTAAATTTGGTAAGGTTTAACTGTGGTTTTCTGCAGATCAGGCTTTATATGATACCTACTGAGGGCGTCAAAATGAGTATATATGAGGGAAAGGGTTAACTGATATTGAAACTTGAAATTTAAGTCGACTTAAGTCTTTTTATCTGCTCTTTTGTTCAGTATGGTCAATGTTTTGAATGGCCTACCTTCAGTGTAGAAATCACTTGAGTCTAGTCATTGTTAGGTTGTTGTTTTTTGTTTGCTCTACAGTTTTTACTTTTTATCATGTTGGTACTTTCATTAAGTCTGACTCTACAGCTTGTAAATCTGATATGATTTAGGGTTGAGGGATCAGAAAAATGATAGTGATAATATTGTAATTCTTTTCCGAAACTTATATTTGTTCTAACAAAGAAACAGTTCTTCATTTTATATGAATATGTTACATTATCCATTTAGGGTTTGTTGCAAAACAATTGTAGCTACATCTAAATATAGAAGTAGTTACAATAGTTTTAAAACAAGCCCTCACCATTATCTTTTATGAAAATTCTTATATCTGTTTTTATTGCTATTGCATATTTAAGCTGTGACATCAGTGTTAAAACTAGGAAGAGGACATGTTGGAATTTTGTCAAATTTTGGATGATTTTTCTGTGTCTTTGTCAATAAGGGGTTCATGTCATTTGGAATACATAGGTGAAAAATAATTATAATCTTTATTTTATGAAAATGCAGTATTACCCCCACCCCCAACCAAACCCACTTTGTCTTTGTTTTCTGAAATCCTAAATGTGCTATTATTGATCACAGTAACATCCTTTGTAAGCATTCCTTTTTTTCTGACAGAGTATAAAAACATTATGTTCTTATTTTTTTAGGCCCTTGCCATTAGTGAGAAAATGAAGACTCCCTTAAATGCAAGGACTTGTCCCTCCCCCATCATTTCCAGTACAGGAGATGGACTACAAGCCTACCCTGATGTACATGCTGGACCACAATGTTTACAGGCTCCCTACATCAACTTCTCTGTGCTGCAGTCTTCAAATGACTCTTCAGTGGCAACATCTGTATCTTCTCTACAAAATATACTTAACTTTGGGAATTCATCAGCTTCATTGACAGTGCCCTCAGCAACTTTCCCAGAGGCATCAACGTCGTCTTGTTTTGTATCTTCTAGTTCAGAAGTAGCTTCATTGGACTCCCAGTCTTCCAACAATGGAACCTTAACTGAGTCAGAACCTTCGTCTTTCAAGGCCAAAGTAGAGGCAGCAGAAGCTTTGATCTTTATGAGAGGTTCATCTTCTCCTTTTCCATCATCTTGTATGCAAGCAGATTCAGTAACTAATTCTGTAGGGGATTCTTCTAGTGTTAAAACTGCTGGTAAAAATAAGAAGAACATCTCAAAGTTCTCTATGTTAAAATTTCCTCCTTGTGTTATATGCGATGGAAAAGCTTCAGGTTTGCATTATGGATGTAACACTTGTGAGGCATGTAAGAATTTTTACAGACGCTATCTCATTGGAAAGCAAGCTTATGTCTGCTCAAGAGGGAAAAATGATTGTGTCATCTCTTACCAGAAGAAGGGAAATTGCTCAGCTTGTAGACTTGCAAAGTGTTTGAAGTATGGCATGTCTAAAGAGAAGTCAAAAATGGGACGTTACAGTTACACAAGGCGGACAGAAACTATTAAGAAAGTGAAGGAACTAGAGGAAAAATGTAATCAAGTAAATGGACAGGAGATCTCCAGTGGAAGAAATGGGATACAAAATAGCAATAATGATTTGTCATCAAGTGTAGTTCAGTCTGTAGGAAGTCCCGAAGAAAGGAAATGTCCTGGGGTAATGACATTAAGTGAAGATCTGACTGCTCTTTTGATAAAAAACATGAAAGATATTAGACCCTTCGGTGATGCTCTCAAAACGCAAGAAGCAATTGATGCACACATTCTTGAGTATTATGAAAAATACATGCTAAAGATCAAGGTATTTGGTTCGTTAGATGCTATCTCTAAAACTGAATATCATCATCTTTTGAAAAAATATGGGATTGACGTAGGTGGACATTTTGAGGACCTCAAAGAGGCTGCTGATGGATGGAATGTTGTCTGTGGTAGATACTGTAAGTTTGCAAAGAGCATTCCAGGCTTTCAAGATTTATCCTATGCTGACCAGGCCAATTTGCTGAAAGCTACTCATTGTGATTTTTTTGTCATATTATTGCATAGAGCATATAATGAAAAATGTAATATCTTTATGGATATTCCAGGAAAGGCGTACCATGTAGAGGAAGTGGCAGACAAACTGTACTCACGAGAGTGTATTGAAAAGGTCCTCAAAGTTAACTCTTACATAACGTCATTGAACTTGTCTTGTGAAGAAATGGTTTTATTGCTGTGTATTGTTACATTCACTTCTGATGTGTGTAAATTGGAGCAGCCGGACCTTGTAGAGAATCTCAGACTGAGTTATGTGAACTGCCTTTTTCAGAAAATGAATTCAAAGTTAGCTACCAGAGACGCTAGTAGGCGCTTTTACAAGTTTGTTGATCTACTGATCAAGCTTAGAGATGTAGCACTTAAATACTTCCGAGATTACAAAGAATTGTGTGAAGATGACATGATATCTAGCCAAATCCCAAATTTCAACATGATGTATCCAGATGAGGATTCATAATAGATGATTTGATTTTTATGTTCCAATCATCACTCGGTGAATAGAATTGGGTAGTTGATGTATCAATTTATTTATTTTTTTTTTTTTTTGAAATTGGAAAGAATAATTCAGCTTGAAGTGAATATTTAAGTGAAGTGCTAGTTTACTTTATAAACTATTAAAGTTAAGACTGGTTTTAACCTCAGTTTCAAATACAGAGATAAACTGCCTGAGTGGTTTACAGGAGCCTTATGTTCATTATTCAGAGTCATTACCAGACTGGAAATCATACCGGTAGCATTTAACCCTCAACCTCATGAATATCAATGTACAGATATATAATGATGAATATTCATTCACTGAATTGTTTTATTTGCCATGCAGACTGTACAGAATCTCAGCTACTATATTGTATGAGAAAACAGAGGAGACCCTGATCAGACATTTCCTGAAAGGAGCATTTTATCTGGGTCATCTCTGTTTGTCAATGCTTCATAATGTGTGTATATGAGGTAAAGGGTTAAGCTATGAGATCTTGCAAATGGAAATAGACAATGATGGAACAGTTGATAGAGAAATTTATTTTTAAAAGTTTGTTTCTTTTTTACCCCTGACTTTTGAAGATAGGATGCCAAGTTCTTATGTCTCTTTTTAAGCCCCTTAAGTATTCATGTACTTGAGCAGTATCTTTAAGGACCAGAGGAAACTAATGTAAACAGATTTTGAATGGATCTCTGATATTAACTTAAATGTCCTGTCACATTCCATTTTAACGAAAAGTAATTGTTAATAATTACCGTTTGCCTCTTATAAACTGGTTTTGACACATTGGTAGACAGAGTGTACCCAGATCAGCCTCTTCTTCAAGAAGTTGTCTGAGTAGGGTTTCTACTTTATAATATACAATAATATAGCTCTGATCCTGCAGAGGGAAGATAAATATACTATTCATATACTATTCAAAGTTCAGCAAATTTATATTTTTTCAAGTAATAAATTTGAACTTTGAATATTCCTGAGGTTAAGGATTAATTATCTTTAGTGATGGCTCAGTTTATTTTATGTCATTTGTAAATTTCCAGATTATGCAGCCTACCAGGAAGGGTTCATCACATTGAAAATCTGGGTGTGTTGTTGTGACTTGGTCACACAAAGTCAAGCATTTCATTCGAGATATTCTTTTTAAAACCTTATCCCAGACTTTGCTTACTATCTGTTTACACAGTTTTTCCTCTGAATTTAGTAATCTTATGTGCTATTTATTTTATATATTTGTGCTTAAATAATGCATTTTACAATTCTTTAATGGCTGTGAGTGTCTATAAAGATATCTAACCCTTTACTTTATAACTATAGACATGTTTTGATATCTTGGTAAACAGAGGATCTATCTGATCAGGGTATCCTGTGTTTGCTCATTACGCTAATGTAGTTCAGTTTCTACAGCCTTCATGGCAAAGAAAATCCATTGTTTCATATACCATTTAAGTTGATTAATATTCATCAAGTCATAAAATTGTACATGAATATTCATGAGGTAAAAGGTTAAAGTAAAGGGTTATAATTGTGTGTAGTATTATAGATGATGCTAATGTTTGCTGTGAGTCAAGATCTTTGTTTAAAACAAAGTATGAATGTATAACCTTGTCATACTGAGGAAGTGTTTAACCCTTTCCCTCATAGAGGACACCATGAAAAGACCTATGCGAACAACATAAAACCAGATCAGGTTTTATGCTGTTCGCTGCTCCTCAGTGGTCTGGAAATGAGGATTTTGTAAATAAATTTAGTAAGGTTTAACTGTGGTTTTCAGCAGATCAGGCTTTATGTGATACCTATTGAGGGCGTCAAAATGAGTTTTTATGAGGGAAAGGGTTAAGGCTGACATACAATTATCATGTAAAGGACCTGTGGGGCTTATCAGCTTGTGATCATCTTATCAGTTTGTGATTACCTCCACGGCAAGTCTAGGCTTTTAAGGAGGCCTCTGTGACTGAGCTGTTATAGCAGTTCACCTGAGCTGTTATAGCAGTTCACCTGAGCTGTTATAGCAGTTCACCAACTTACAATCCCTCACTCCCTCACTGCTGTAGGTTAGAATCCTGGTCTGGCATCTTACATGTGGGGAAGACTTCCAGCCGGCCTGTGGTAGGTGTATGATTCTTTCAGAGTGTATCCAGTCCCTGAAAATAAATAGATAGGTCCTAAGTCTTCCTCCACCTATTATAAGCTAGACATTGTGATAATAATGAAATATTGTAAAAGCAGATTTGAAATGAAAACCAAAAATATGGTAATTGGTTTTACACTCCTCACTACTCTTTAATAAATTTTAACATTGTAAAACTGCTTTTGAATGAGACTGTCCTGCTTCGTCTATCAAGTTGTTTTACGGTGAATATGAGTCTTCAAAGTAATGATTAATTGTTAATGTATAGATGTACTTTTATGTGTGCTAGAGGAGTTGTTGATTACAATGGAGCTATGGTCCAGGTGAAAATGAAGTAATAATAAACCTTGTCTAAAAATGTTGTATGTCTCAGCCTCATTTGCCAGTGGTTGTAGAGATTTATGAAGTAATATGTAACTATCTTATTTAGAGAGCAATCCTTAGCAATATTTAACACTTCAAGGTTGATGGTTTCCATTAAACATTATGAATTATCAAGAGTTTTTGTTTTATTAAAGAAAGCCGGATTGATTAATTTTGTACAGTTACACACACAAATACAGATACACAAGATGATTTAGATCATTCTAGACCGGTCCCCGGCTGCTGAGTGGTTAGAGTGTCCACACTGGAGGTTGTGAGTTTGATTCTAAGGCTTGGCGTTCAGCATATAAGGGTGGTTCCAGGGCTGGTTGGCCCAGTGTCTGGATAATGCGACTGGGTGTGGTATCATGCCACATATCTAGTGTGATATTGCAGAATGGCAGCACTATATCTGTCTCAAATAAACATAGTCTCCATATGACTGAAATACTGTTGGTGGGAAGTTGAACCCAACAAAGAAACAAACAATTCTTTTTAAATTCACTTTCCCTTTTAAATTTTAGTCAGTTGATAAAATTGCCATATCACACAGTGTTACTAACATTCCTGATAAGAGGCAATCACCTTTCAAAGCCATGGAACCCATAACAGTTATGCGCCAAAGTGTCATGAACAGTATCAATGGCCTGAATGAGAAAAAGGCCCCCGGACCTGACAAGATTCCTATTATTCTCAAGTGGAACTGTGAAGAGATGCCTTTATTTTTCAATGTTCTTTGGACACTGGAATCGTTCTGTCTGACTGGAAAACTGCCCATGTGGTGCCTATTTTTAGCTCAACTATTCGAAAAATAGGATAAGCTATTGGAGTCGCGTCAGCGTCCAAAGAAATGTTAAGGTTTTGTTTAACATTGCCATTATCTTCACCAGTAGAATCAAGAACAGTAACTCTCCAATTTTTTTTCATATTTATGGCCATTTTTGGACTTAGAAAAAATGTTAAACTTTTGTTTAACATTGCCATTGTCTCTACTATTACTCAGTGGATGTCCCCCAAACTTTACACACATGTTAATCATCATTAGACCAACCAGTGAAACAGGAACAGTAACTCTTCCGTTTTATGTTTTTTTTATGGCCCTTTTTGGACTTGTTTAACATTGCCATTATTTCCAGTTTTACTCATTGGATGTTTCTCAAACTTCACACATGCCTTGATCATCATCAGACCAACAAGTAGAAACAGGGATAGTAACTCCTCTAAATATTTTTGCATATTTATTGCCCTTTTTGGACTGAGAAAAAATGTTTAATTTAGGTTTAACATCACAATTATCTCTCCATTTACTCATTGCAGGTCTCCAATTTCTTCACACATGGCTCAATCATCATCAGACCAACTAGTAGAAACAGGGATGTTAACTTTTCCACAGTGTTTTCACAGTGTGACATCTATGAAGACAGTGCTTTGATCTTTTTATTTTTCTCTATAGAGTCGTCCATGGTCTTGTCCCTGCATCTTATATTCCAATTTCAGCCACAGTCCATTCTACAAAGTAATAATTGAAATTCCTCCAACCACATTGCCGAATTAACGCTTACCAACACTCTTACTTCTCAAGAACCATACCAATTTAGAATATGTTGCCCACATCAGTTGTGACCGCTCAAAGCCTGGATGACTTTAAGTCATCTGTCCAGTCGCTTACAATGCCCAGGGTGAAATACTGTACAGGGTATATACCTGTTTAGCTCTTTGCTATTTTAACTCTTGGGATTCACTCTGAACTCTCACAAACACTGTTTTTAACCCCCTTCAGTAGATACCCAAAAAGTCATTGAAGAGTAAAGCATTGACGTATGGGATGTTTAGCTCACCTGAGCTAAAATCAAGTGAGCCCATGAGACCATGGCAACAAAACCAGAATCTTCTTTAAAATTGGTGATCAAAATTAAACATAATTTGAAAACTTTGCAGGCCGATTATGTTTTATTCACTTATCTTCTTTTGAGTTCATACCTATTTCCAAAGACATATCAAATGTTGCTGACTGTTTTGAAATAAAACCCATGAAGATAATGATTTTTACCACACGAGAACAATTATTGAACATCATTATAATAAGGGAGACAGTAAGTAAATATCAGCTAAAAATGTGTTAAAAAGAGTTATTTCCCTTGATACTCATACACTCAAATTTATGTTTTGTGTCCGATGTGTATTTGCAAAGATACAGGCTACAGCGGACACTATAATGATAGGGTCCAGAACAAAATAGTTAATTCAAAAACATTTAAACAGCTTGTTTAACCATCAAGAGCTGAATCATAATTTAACGTTCAACTTCAGAAGATAAACTGAACAGTGCTTCTAAAATTGGTTGCTAATTTATTTTGCCTCGATCATGTCTCGACAAACTTGCTTTGTTTATTACCTTTAACATCCCACCGAAAGTGGGACGGGCAGATATAGGTATGTCATATGTCGGCATCACATCGTGCAAGTGATCAAAACCAGCAAATTACCTCTCATTGACGTGCATCTTATGCAAGACATTAGATCATCTTTTTCAAAATAACATCCTACTAGGATAATTATGCACTACAACATGGATTCAGAGAGCGTAGGTCCTGTGAGACACAATTTCTTGAACTCGCAGACCACCTTACAAAAAATTCTCATCAGGAAACAAACTAATCTCATACGAGTAGACTTTTCTAAAGTGTTTGACAAAGTAAGTCATCTGAAATTACTCATTACTCACCTAAAATATCTCTTTCAAACAGATCTCAGACATAATTTTTGATGGAGAATCCTCTTCAGAGGTCCCTGTTACATACGGAGTAGTCCCATCAATGAGCTGCTTGGTGCCACATGCTATTTTTGGTAAAGGTTGTCACGCTTCTGCCATAGAGTATATCGCCAAACCGAAAGTAGAACTATATCCCATATTATGGGTACACAAATGTGGAATACATCCGGAGTACCTCAAGGCTCGGTTCTCAGACCTTATATGCTCTCTCATTTACATTTATTAATGTTTTCTCATTTATATTAATTAATCTGTAATTCTTAATTCTTGCTTGAATACTGCCATTTACATGACCATAAATTCACTCTCTGACTCCTTTTCATTGCAATCTGATCTTTCCCAACATGAGAAGTGGAAGAAATTAATGTGACATAGATTTCAATCCATCAAAATATCAGGTTCCACATAACACATAGCAAATCTGTGATCAGAAACCCATACTACCTCCATGGCAAAGCCCTCAAACAAGTCTCCTCAGCTAAATACTTGGGTGTCGATTTAACTCCCACCTCAGCTTCAATCAACACATTTCCAGAATTACAATAATGCAAACAATACACTTGGCTTCCTCAAAAGAAACGTTACCACACCAAATCCAAAAGTTAGAGACTGGTCCGCCCATAACAAGAATATGCCTCAACTGTGTGGTTTCTCTTTCCAAAGGTTTTACATAGAAAAAATTGATAAAGTTCAAAGAAGGGCAGCACGTTTGGTTAGGTCAGACTAGATCTACTCCTATAACTCCAGTGTAAACCCTTGAATTTAGCAGAATGGATAACAGACTTCATAACCTTGGATCATAACTTGTAGCCACCAATTTACCAACTTACATCAAAGCCCCAGTCAGAATCAGCAGACACCACCATCCTGACTACTTGCAGATTATACTTGCAATTTCTCAAGTCAAATTTACAAAAGGTATATTATGTATGTAGTGGGTATGTCATAATAAATGGTTAATCCCTGCCAGGGAAAATGACGTGACTAATTCAGCCAAATGTATGCCTGAAGAGATTGATATTATTCACTTAAAGTTAAATCAGAATGCAGAGTTTCCTTAACCCTTTACTTCATACATATGCTTCTTGACGCCCCTAATATGTACCTTATAAAGCATGATCTGCAAAAAACAACAGTTAAACCTTACCAAATTTAATGGTAAAAGTGTAAAGTGTTTGTTTTATTATAGTGTTACCCCTATTGAAAGGGCCAGTCAATTTTACTTATGAGACACCTCTTTTATTCCACATGTACCTTCCCAGTTCCCTCTTATATGCCAGGCATCAGGCAGGAAGGCAACCGGTACCATTATTTAACTAGCTGGTGGCTCACCAACCGGCCATATCCTCTGCCGGGGATAGAACCTTTGACCTCCCGCTCCAAAAGCAGATGCCTTAACCACTAGGTCACGGGATTGGTTATGTTTTAGAACTTTGACCTCCAACTGTGACCTTGACCTTTGAGCTACGAATCTGGTTCATATGCATGAAACTCCGTCTCACTGAGCCTGACATTTGTGCTAAATTATTTGAAGATCCTTCAATCCATGATGAAGTTACAACCAGGACAAGCAAAAAAGTACATGTTTTTTCCCTTTGACCTCCATCTATGACCTTGAACTTTAAGCTACGAATCTGGTTCTTGTTCATGACACTCTATCTCACTGAGCTTGACATTTGTGCCAAATTATTTGAAAATCCTTCAATCCATGATGAAGTTACAGCCTGGACACTTATGAGAAACCTCTTTTATTCCACATGTACTTTCCCAGTTCCCTCTTATATGCCAGGCATCAGGTAGGGAGGCAACCAGTACCATTATTTAACTAGCTGGCAGCTCACCAACCAGCCATATCAGAACGATCCTCTGCCAGGGATAGAACCTTCGACCTCCCGCTCCCAAAGCAGATGCCTTAACCACTAGGCCACGGGATCGGTTATGTTTTAGAACTTTGACCTCCAACTATGACCTTGACCTTTGAGCTATGAATCTGGTTCTTGTGCATGACCTTCCATCTCACTGAGCCTAACATTTGTGCTAAATTATTTGAAGATCCTTCAATCCATGATGAAGTTACAACCCGGACAATCAAAAAAGTACATGTTTTTGACCTTTGACCTCCATCTGTGACCTTGACCTTTGAGCTACAAATATGGTTCTTGTGCATAACACTCCGTCTAACTGAGCTTGACATTTGTGCCAAATTATTTGATAATCATTCCATCCATGATGAAGTTACAGCCGGGACACTTATGAGACACTTCTTTTATTTCACATGTACCTTCCCAGTTCCCTCTTATATGCCAGGCATCAGCCAGGGAGGCAACCAGAACCATTATTTAACTAGCTGGCAGCTCACCAACCAGCCATATCAGAACGATCCTCTGCCAGGGATAGAACCTTCAACCTCCCACTCCAGAAGGGGGTGCCTTAACCACTTGGCCACAGGATCCGTTATGTTTTAGAACTTTGACCTCCAACTATGACCTTGACCTTTGAGCTATTAATCTGGTTCTTATGCATGACATTCCGTCTCACTGAGCTTGACATTTGTGCCAAATTATTTGAAGATCCTTCCATCCATGATGAAGTTACAGCCCAGACAATCAAAAAAGTACATGTTTTTGACCTTTGACCTCCATCTGTGACCTAGACCTTTGAGCTATGAATCTGGATCTTGTGCATGGCACTCCGTCTCACTGAGCTTGACATTTGTGCCAAATTATTTGAGAATCCTTCAATCCATGATGAAATTACAACCCCGACAAGCAAAAAAGTACATGTTTTTGACCTTTGACCTCCATCTGTGACCTTGAACTTTGAACTATGAATCTGGTTCTTGCATGACACTTCGTCTCACTGCGCTTGACATTTGTGCCAAATTATTTGAGAATCCTTCCATTCATGATGAAGTTATAGCCCTGACAAGACCACATCCGGACAAATGGACGCACGCACACCTTTACATACACCGAACCGCCATTGAGACAACTTAGTCGAGCTCATCGCAAGCGGCCTCGACAAAAACTGTACTGGACATCAAATTAACATTTGAAACAGCATTTTCAAGAATCACATCACAATGGTATGGTCAGAGCTTGATAAACATGAAGGACAAGTCCCTCTTTTATCAATTTTCTCATTTCTTTAAAAAACTAACACTCTTCGATGCAGTTGCTGCACCTAACGTTACTCTATCAATAATCCTCCTAAGATATGAGGGTAGGTAGGTAGGTAGGTAGAAGTCATTCCCACTAGTCACCCCGCAGAATTTATTTATTTCGAAATAAACCAACAAATTCTATCTTATTACTAGGATGTGTAATTTTATGGCCTCTGTTATCAAAACAGCATGCTGTACACTTTTAAAACTCCTTAAGCTTAAATCCTTTTTTTCAGGTTTTACAAATGTTTCGACATGCCACACCAATGACAGAGCAAGTTTCGCGATTCCGTTGCAGTTGATTCATAAATAACAATAATAATAATAAACATCGTGCATTTTCCATGCTTCAGCACACGTTTTATAGGAACATTTTCAAAATCATTTCATTGAATTTTTTTTCTCCAGTTTTTTTGTTGTTGTTAACACGGATATCTCAAAGAGCAGCCCATTGGTGCATGTATAACTATTTTATAATTATTTCGTATCAAGTTTTTTTTAATAATTCAAGCTGGAGTCTAAATTAAGTGTGTCCCTCTCTTTCTGTTCAGTAATAAACAGTACCTACTTCGGCGTTTACGTCGTGCATTGGTTGAAAATTGTTAAAGGTTTCAGTTGAATGTAGTACTTAGCCGATTTATAATAATTAAAAAAAATATTTAAAAAAATAATAATTGTTTTTCCCATTACAGGCTATAGCGTTAGGATGGTATTGAACCTATATTTAGTATGACAAAACCTACATTCTATTTTTGAGTGCCGTTTCATGACTGATCACTATCACTCTATGCGCATGCGCTCATTTTACAGTGAAATTATCAGGAACTTGAACCCGACCCTACGTTATAAACTGATCGGAGCGTCAATTGTGCTGGGTTTTACGCAAGAAATGGCGCCATAAATAACGTCATGCACACGAGGTAATCCCGCCAATTTTGACGTCTTTTGTGAATAACACAGCTAATTTCTGAGCTTTAAAGGCCCGTTATATTTTATAATGATTCAATTTTGATGAAAAATAAAATAAAAAAAAATAACATTGACATATTAATTGTAGACTAACACAAATGGTATATCTTTAACACATTAAAAATGTTTATCAAATTACGCAATAAAATGGAATGACAAAATACTCTCACTGTTTACATTTTGCATTGACAGATATTTCCGAAGACCGTCTGTTATCGTGGAATCTGCTACGCCATCAATTTATGCAATCTTGATTCGTTAACGGAGACATACGGAATGACTAGGGAAAATTGACGAGGAATTGTGAAATATGAAATTAGTTATTTTGTGTACAATTGAATGATCTTTAGTAACAGTGAAACTTTTTATTTTCACTCAGTGAAATTATTAATCGATCTTACACCAAAACAAACATATCCTGTATACCATGCAGAAACTGCAATTCAAGTACAATATACGATACGAAGCATATATATATTGATCAGCTTCTTGTCATCAGACATTTTTTTTCCGAAAGTATAGGAATGCACAGGTATATTTGAGGACAGGACCCTGTCTTTATCAATTAGAAAAAAAATCACGATAGTCTATATAGTGATTTTTTATTTATAAAGACATGGATAGTAAACGTTAGATTTATTTGGATGTGAATATTTTGATACATAAACTCAATGTAAATGGCGAATTAAAGTTGAAAACCGCTATATTCAAAGCGTTTTGTGTGTGTGTGTCACAGCTAGGATCCTGTCTTCAAGTACCTGTGTAGGAATGTCTAAGGTCGTTCAAATATTCAATTGGTCTTATCTTGCGTCATCATCCGTAAATAGGTCATACAGATACGCCGAATGTACATTCTGGTCTCACGGACCTCGCTCAGACATTTAGATCTCCCTCCGACGCATTGATTCGCTATTAAGTAAGAAAATCCGAATATATCTGTATAATTTATGATGTGTAGATCTACTGAAATATCTGTAAATTGTCTGTCGGTCAAAAGCGATATATCCCGGGTTTAACCTTTGATCTCGATACATAACATTGATCTAAGTTTGTACATGACGTCATGAACGTCGCTCTATGGTTTATCACATCGATCGGCCTCTGTGAAATCCGGGTAGTGCATGGGTGCGATAAGACATAAAGGACACTTCATATAACATGATTAGTGTACGAATGCCACGAGACTGCCGACAATTACTGTTACATATCAATGTTTACAAAATGAGGCGATTAAGTAAGGGGCGAAAATGCAAGAAACAAACATGCAATTTAGGAACAGGTTCATTGCTACATGTGATTTTGCATGCATTTTGCATTCAAGTGTGTGCACAGTGAATCAGGGAAGAGAGCGTCTATATGTACACTAGCTTGTGCTGGGCCGCATTACGCAGTAAGAAACCATTCATGGTGACGTCATCCTACTTCCTAGCACATGCTAGAGATCGTCGATTTGTATACATGGATTGTTCCACTCGCTTTTAGGGGAGCGTCCATTTTCAGTCGTGTTGGATAAACTTATATGTTTGATGTCATGAGAATATTTATATTCCATTAAGATAACTTCAGACGATGTAATTGTATTCAATGGAAACAGTTATAATTATATTCTTCTTGTGAAAAAATATTGGAGAAAATAGAGAACAAACAAGTGATCTGCAACCCCCATGACCCAGTTACTCATTCGATAGTCGACGTGACGTCACAGACTAATACTGCAACAACATGTCACAGTCAGAAAAGTCAGGTGCGTGAAGCAATTAGGTCTCGAAAAACGATGTCATCGCAGAGTTCCAGCGATAAAGATTCAGAAAACACTTGGGAACACCTTGGGGAAGGAACAAGAAGAGCTGTCATCGCTCTTAGAGACTTTGCACACCAGAAGGAAAGGGATATTCAATATGTGTTGTCCCTCAAACCAACCGATCTTGGTGGCTTCTTGACGGAATTTTACCTGGCTCTGCGAGAAAACAATGAAGACGACAGTGCCATTGGCTGTAATTTGACACGCGTTAGGGCGGACTTGCAGGAATATTTCTTGAAAGTCGCGAATTTAGATATTTCGTCGAGTAATGATTTCACAGAATGCAACGCTGTTGTAGACGACGCAGCAAGCAAAGATGTTGCTACTAAACAACCAGTTATGAAAAAACACACTCGTCAGCGTACTTTCACTTTTGAAACGAGTGAGCTTAGACAAATCTACATGAGTGATGCCATGAATCTTGATCAACCTGAGACTCTGCAGAATAAGGTGTTCTTTGATGTTTGCATGTACATCTGCAACAGGGGTAAAGACTTTCTAAGACTCATGACCAAAAATGATTTTGAAATTTCCACAGACCAAAATGGTAGGCGTTATGTTTGGTTGAAGTATGACTCTAAATTCAGCTTTCAAGAGGTTGCAGGGGGAATGACATGTGACGGGAATGCTGGTTCTCAGATTGGTGAACGAATGTATGAACGGCCAGGTAAAACATTTATTTTTGTTATCCTTTTTTTTTGTTTTGAACGTGCCTCTGTATCAGTTTTACATCAAGCTGACATTCAGTTAGCATTAATATAAAATATAAGAGTGATTTCACAATAGTCTATTAGTGTCTCTTGATTAAAGCTAAATTGATTAAGACGCAAACTCAAAATAGACCTAAAAAGCATAAATGAAATCTTAACATATTAAAGACATATATATGTTTCATATTAACATTTTACTTACATCTTGCGTCTGTGCATTTATTGGTTATATTCACACTGGTCTCTGTGCGCATTATGAAGGATGAAACTTCTTCGTACTCCAATTTGCCTTGTTGCACAGTGATTTGAAAGTATTGACTGATGTTGCTGTCATAATTTCTATGGTTAGGCTATTCCAATGTTTGATAAACCTTTGGATAAAACTATATAACCTGAGATTCTTGCTACAAGGACTTACTTTTAATATCAAGTGGTGTCCCCTCAATCATCCAGTGCTATTGTAAATAAGTCTTCCCATTTCAACTTATCCAGTCCATGAGTAGATTTATATAAATTTGTATCATGTATGTTCTTATCCTTCTGTATTCCAAAGTGACAAGTCCATGGGACCGATGTCTATCCTTGTATGATATATGAGAAATGTCTTTACCAGCTTGGTGGCTCTTCTCTGTATATTCTCAATTTGCCTGATGTTTTTCAGCTTGTATGGTGACCATAGTGATGAACCATACTCTAGTATAGGTCTTAATAAGGACTTTTATAGGATAAAGAACATATTCATCTCCATATATTCGAAAGATCTGTAAATGACACCAAGTACCTTTTGGACTTTGCTGGTAATACTTGATGTTTTGGTCAAAACTTAATTTATCATCAAATGCCACTCCTAAATCTTTTTCAGATTCAACGTCCCCTACATAAACATAATTTCCATCAGTCTAACATACTATCATGATGATGCTCATTGGTAGGGCCCAAGTGTAAAGCTTTGCACTTCTTTGTATTGTACCTAACTTCCATCTTTGATTCCACTCACACAAGTTGTCCAAATCTGATTATAATTCTTCAAGATGGTGATTATCTCGAATACTGCAGTAGATCTTGGTATCATCTGAAAATATCTTAACTTTCCAATAGACTGTGTAACGCCTGACCAACCTGCAATTATGTATTTCACTGGTTGCCAAGGTGATATCCACAATGGCAAAAGAATTGAAATTCTTGTGATCTATTTGATGTCAGAATCCATTAACTGAAATTTAAAGATATTGTACAGTGAGAATATAATAACATGACATAATATAGATATATATATTACTAGAAAATTGGTTTCAAGCACATGACCTTTATTTTCTGAGAAAATAAATTGGACTTTGTACCTTGTGAATAAGATATAAGAAACAACAGATATAGAGGTAGTCAGTAAGAGCAAAGAAAGTAAAACGTAAAAAGTAAAAGTTAAATATGATATTGTCATCACATGTTGCTGTCTGTTGTTCTTTCAAAGAAGGTCTGGGAAATTGTTGTTTCTTAAAGTCTCAAGTTTGATACCTGACACTTCCTCTGCATTCCTATAAAATCACAATCCTTAGACCAGCAGGAAACTGTTTGTATACAAGGCATATGTCCTCATGACATCACAAGGGTTGTTACTTATGTTTTTAGACTTTCTTTATAACAGATCAGATATGTCTCTAACAGAGAAATGAAAGTTATATCATTAGAAAATATATTCTTCTATCTATCACATTATCTATACAGCACAATTCTACATGAAACCTTACTACCTTCCTTCAGTGGGGTATATGGTACGGCAAATTCAGTGTCAAAACTTATCTGTTTTCCATGTTCATTTAAAAGTTTTGGACCAACTTTATTCATGTACAAGTCTTTGTGTAGATATTTGTGCACTGTGAATATGGAGATATATCAAGACCTCAGGTATAGGCTAGCTCTAACTTGAACCGTCTGTCTGCATAAATCTTGTCTTTAACTTTAGTCACAAATATTGGCCGTAGCAATGGTGAGAGTCCATATCTTTCATCGTCTTCAACTGTTGTACATCCTCCCAAAATCATTAATGCCATTTAACCCTTTCCCTCATATAGACTATTTTGACGCACTCAATAGGTACCACATAAAGCCTGATCTGCAGAAAGCCAAACTCAAACCTTACCAAATTTAGTTGTAAAATTCTCATTTCCAGACCACTGAGGAGCAGCGAACAGCATAAAACCTGATCAGCCTTAGACCAGCATCTGGTTTTATGTTGTTCGCATAGGTCTTTTCATGGTTTCCTCTATGAGGGAAAGGGTTAAACACTTATGATACACTACGACTACATTTTTGCTTAACACTTGAACCCCTGATCATATTAAATGTTTCTGTTGGCTTTTTTTTCTAATCCTACGCAAAATTTTATCACAGCTATTGTTTCTTTCAATGAAGCTTGATTCACAGTGAAATTTTCTATGTAACATGACAAGTTTTTAATGTAATGTTATAAAATTCAAACAGAGAAAACATCATGACATCACAACGACGTTAATAGATTTTGCGTAAATTCTGATCTACATTAGGATAACTGTTGATATGTTTTTCAAAGCCGTGTAACTTCGCTATAATTCAAAATATGGTGTGCCCGGTAGCGTGAAATAGGTTGCTATGCAGATCATTTTTATGCATGATTTGCGGAATTCCTTAAAATATGAAGCATACTAGGAACAAGAACTTCTTAATAGTATTATCTTAATATTGGATAAACTCTGGATTAATAATACCAAAGGAAAAGTCTACAAACATAAATAACAACACTCATATAGTTTTGTAGAATTTCTATACTGATTCTGAGTCATTATTACTTAAATGAACATACTGTTCAAAATTCTCTTACATTTTTACCCTCTCCCCATGACAGCTCACAATTAAAAGACCAGTCTAAATCAAACTGAGTCATTATTGACTGCTTTTACTAACTTCAATTATTATTGCTATGAGAAGATCAGCTATTCATCTTAGTGATGTTAGCTGAACTTAAATCAGTTATCTCTGTACTGTTAAATATGAATATCAACTTTCAGTTTGCGGAAAAAGAATACAATAACTAGATAAATCATAAAAGTATTGAACGATTAGTAAAGTCATCTGAAAATTGTCATGGCATCCAAAGTTTCCTTAGCAACTCTTAAGGTTTATGCTCTGTAATTCACTTCCAGTTAAGGTATATGCCCAATAATATCCATCAAAGCCATGCATATAACTTCACAATATAAGCTTTTAAAATGTCAAATCATGGAAGTCTTTAAGGCAAACTGACATGTTATGACATGTGACAGATATTCTTTCATTACCTCCCCTTTATAATTTTGTTGTCATGAATTACCGTATCTCCCCTGAAAACTACAAAAAAAAAGTGATTTTCTCCATCTTCTCACGGTAAAGTTTAGATGTGTTCATGAAATTTGAATCAGAATCATATAATGCATCTTTCTACCGTGAGTTTTCTTCAAAAATCAAATTCATATTTTCCATATTCACATAAATTGTATAAATTCCCATAGACTTCAATGTAAACTTAAATACAGATTATCTCCCCTACATCTAAGAAATCCTGGAAAAACTCTCGGTGAAACATTTTTATTTTTGGATGTCTTCAAAATGACAAAGTTTCATAAAGATATTCCCATCCAGTGGCAGGATATGGAATATGGGTATTAGGGGGGTTATACCTTAAGATGTGAATAAAGTTCATAAGAAACCATATTTCACAAAATGAATATTTCATTTCTTAACTAATACTGCTAGTCATTTTGATGACTTTTTTGTTATATGTCAACTTGGTCATAAATACATTGTTATTTGTAAAGTAAATACCAAAATATAAAAGAAGTAAATCGTAATTTTAAGTGGATAACAACATGTTTGGCACAAACCAATCTTCCATATTATCCACATAAATAAAACAGTAGTTACAAGAATGGTGACATATCTGCTTTATGTATTATTTCAATATTACTATGGAGATAAAGGAAAAAGAGATTTATCCATCACAGAATATTGTGTTGCACATAATTATTTCCAAACTATATGAGCCAGAGTATAAAAACTTGACAGGAATGGTCACTAACATGTGATCTATGTACCTCAAACGATAGCAGTGTTGGGTGAAAATGGTTCAATGTGGGGGGCATCAAGAGTCCAATGGACACATTTCTAGTTTAGAGCTATTTGTTTGATACAGTAGGTGGAATGAGGGCCTGGTTAAGTGATAATTTAAGTATCATTTTTTGCTGAATACTACATTACCAGGAGGGGCCGTTTGGCTAAAATGTGCTAAATATTGATCTTATATGTGGAACTTAGCCGTTCCTTCACTCTGAGGCCAAATGACTATTATTTTCTGTATGGAATATAAGTACCATAAAAAATGTCTATTCATGTTCAAATAAAACACAGTTGCAGAGCAGCAAGTTTAGAACTAACTAGGCTAAAGAGTATTTTGTATGAGATAACCATAATTAACCCTTTTCCTCATATAGACTCATTTTGAAGCACTCAATAGGTACCACATAAAGCCTGATCTGCAGAAAACCACAGTTAAACCTTACCAAATTTATTAAAAATCCTCATTTCCAGACCACTGAGGAGCAGCGAACAGCATAAAACCTGATCAGCCTGCGAGTTACTCGCAGGCTGATCTGGTTTTATGCTGTTCGCATAGGTCTTTTCATGGTATCCTCTATGAGGGAAAGGGTTAAGAATTGTTGCTTCATTTCTGTATTTCTTGAGAGCAACTTAAACTACTGGTAGCCTTTTACTGCAGTAAAATCAATTCAGATTAAACTTTGTTAATTATTAGACCAGTGGCTTACGATGGCATAAAGGGGACATGGAAGATATTTTTTATATTATGTGCGCACGTAGTAGCTTTACACGCACTCGTGTGTAAAATGTAGTTTACAAAAGCGCCTTATTACTATTTCTCTTCTTA
>CM037785.1:2209663-2246515 GCA_021229015.1 Solen grandis
TAAACCTCCTGAAAAATGAAAAAAATCACCAAAGCTATATGCACGAATTTCGTTTTTTTCCCCATTACTCATGAATCTTAGGTCAAACATTAAACTGTAAGCATCAAAAGAACGGCCAAACATTGCTCTACAAATAATATTCATCATCATATTTTCAAAATCAAAGGTTATCGGGGTATAAACTGTTAAACACACTGGGGTTACCAAATTTTCATTTTTCCTCCATAACTCAACCGATTCAACCCCGATCATCAAACACTAAATATAATCTGAAAGGTCTTTCTAAGCACTACAAATTATACGCATAGTGTCTCGATAGAATATTTACCGTTTTTGAGATATTTAAGGCCGAAGAAAAACCCAATAATTGATATATGACCTTGACCTTTGGGATTTTCCGGAAACGGAAGTGACATGGTTCCATAAAATCTAATATTGCATCTTCAGACAAAATTTCAAGTAAATCCTACAAAAAAAAGCCTACAGGCTTAAAAACCGTTAAGTTTTAATACAAACGTTTTAATAGCATTATGACGTCATGTGACGTCATATGGCGCTCATCTTTTTAGAATGTAAAGAAGACATAGAGACTAAAATTCAAACTAAATATCAGCTTTCTAGCTTTTCTGGAAGCGATTTTATACGCATTTGAAATTTGACGTCATTAGTTCGAATCTTGGATTCGCTATAGAACCTTGGTCTTTTCGAATTTTGAAAACGGACACCGGCATGCACAACTAGATATAAATATATACATTCTGTGAAATTTGGTGAAAATCGGTTCATAACCAATGGCTGTAGACCGCGAACAAACTTTTGTAGTAGTTTTCAGCTATGACGTCATATGATGTCACTAATAGTGGAAACAATGCAGATCGAAAGGGACTCTATGTAGCTGATCACTGAAACAATTTGAAGACTCTATCTCAATTTTAACTTTGTTTAATTACAACCTCAAAAGGAGGAAAAAAAAGAATAAGAAGAAGAATAACTAGATTTCATTTGTTGATACGAATGATAGGACTTTCTGCTACATTTGTCAAACACTGAAAGCCAAGAAAGTAAAAGGATATCAAATTTCTACTTTTAACATGATTTTGTAGAGCCATAACTCCATAAACTTTGAAAAATAAACGATGAACTTGGAGGGTATGGCAAAATTGACTGAAAATCATTGTTTTTTTTTTTGTTTTTTTTTTGTTTTTTTAAAATTTCATTTAACTTGTCCTTTTCTTATAATATATGTAACAAAACAAATTTATTGTAAATTCTTACATTTCGATTGTCACATAATTCGGTTCAGCTTTAGAGGTTTTCAAGATATAAACAATGATTGAACTTAACATTTTTATCAAAATGGAAATGACATTGTTCCACAGGATCAAATGCTACACTTCAATAAGAATTCATGCAAATCAAACAAGAAATAAGGCCTTCAGGTCTTAAAACCGTTTAATTTCAACAGAAAAAAAAAACTTTGGCCTTATGAGATCACATGATGTCATATGACGGTCACCTTCTCTGAATATATAGAAGACTTGGAGACTTATACTGAACTTTGACGTCAATGCCTCTAATCTTGGATTTGCCATAAAACCTTTGCCTTTTCGAATTAAAAAAAATGGACAACGGTTAGAGAGTAACATACACATTCTGTGAAATTTGATGAAATCCGTCCAGAAAAAAATGTCTGTAGACCGCGTACAAATTCCGACCATAAATGACGGCTGTAGAGCGTAAACACCATTTTTCACTATTTTTAACTGTGACGTCATATGACGTCATAGGGTGCTGAAGATGCTTTTGTTCAAAAGCGCATACTTTACTCCCGTAACTCTGAAAAATTCATTATTCTGAACAACTGGCATCATGTCGAAATCATTGCCCTAAAATAAAAATTAAAAAGTATGCTTATGACGTCACATAACGTCATATGACGTCACGACTCAAAATATTTGTAGAAATTCTGCAGAACTGCAAACTGTGTAAGTTTCAACTTTCTATCTCATCCAGAAGCTCTTTAATCCTAAAATGAAATGTTCGGTCCTATGTTCGAATCATATTTCAGCCACAGAACTTCGGTCTTTCGGAATTTCGGTTAGCTGACAGGATATGCCACCTTAGTTTCAAGATGTACCATCTGTGAAAATTTGAAGACAATCCGACCATAAAATGACGGCTGTAGAGCGCGAACATCATTTTTCACTATTTTTAGCTGTGACGTCATGTGACGTCATAGGCTGCTGATAATCATTGAAATCAAAATTTCCTCACGTGACTAATAACCCGTAAAAATTTCATCGTCCTAGGACTATTGCAACATATTAAAATAAGCGTTTAGTTAGGAAGAAGAAAGAATAATAATAATAATAAAATGACGTCACGTGACGTCATATGACGTTTATTTTCAATAATTGTTAGACACCCAGAGACCTACTAACTGACAAAATTTCAACTTTCTATCTCAAATAGGACAGATTTTATAAGCATTTAAAAATTGAAAGTCCTTGGTTCGAATCTTTGATCCGCCATAGATGCTTGGACTTTTCGAATTTTGAAAAACGGACACCGTATACACAATAAGAACGTAATATACATTTTCTGTGAAAATTTGATAAAAATCGGCCCATAGATAATGGCTCTGGACCGTGTACAATCTTTCGTAGTCAATTTCAAATGTGACGTCATATGACGTCATAGGCTTCTTAAAATCATTGAAATCGAAATTTCAGCATTTGAAGCATATGTCCTTAAATTTTCATTGCCCTTCGACAATTTCAACATATAGAAATACCCTTGTTAATATTAGAAATACATTATCATATAATGACGTCACGTGACGTCATATGACATTTATTTTCACAAAATGTTTAAAACTTCTAGAGACCTATATACTGACTAAATATCAACTTTCTATCCTACATAGGACAGATTTTATAAGCATTTAAAATTTACGCCTTGGTTCATCTTGGATTCCTATAGAACCATGGACTTTTCGAATTTTGAAAAACGGACACCGTGATGCACAACTAGAGCCTAACATACACATTCTGTGAAATTTTGATGAAAATCGGTCCATAAATAATGGCTGTAGACCGCGAACAAATTTTTTCACCTGACGTCAAATCTGACGTTATGTGACGTCATATGAATATGAAATTCATTGCATTCGAAAGATCATGGTTTGAAATATATGCCATAAAATTTTCTTTGTTCTGGGCCATTGGCAACATACCGAAATTAACACAAATACAAGAGGAAGAAAAAAAATAAGAATAAGAATAACTAGATGTCATTCGTGAAAACGAATGATAGGACTTTCTGCAAGCTGTGTTAATGCAAAAAGCAGGAGATAGAAGTTTCATGTAATGACTCACCTCTGGTAGTATTTCATGTTCATGCTGAACAATTGACATTATATTCCGAAATTAGTGCAAATGATAAGAACTAAGTATTAGTCTGTGACGTCACATGACGTCATATGATATCATAACTCTAAACATATGTAGAAATTCTGCAGAACTGCAAACTGTTTAAGTTTCAACTTTCTATCTCATCCTGAAGCTCTCTAATCCTAAAATGAAATTTTCGGTCCTATGTTCGAATCTTATTTCAGCCACAGAACTTCGGTCTTTCGGAATTTCGATTAGCTGACAGGATATGCACACCTAACTTTCAAGATGTACCATCTGTGAAAATTTGAAGAAAATCCGACCATAAATAGCGGCTGTAGAGCGTGAACACCATTTTTCACTATATTTAGCTCTGACGTCACATGACGTCATAGTGTGCTAAAGATGCTTTTGTTCAAAAGGGCATATTTTACTGTCATAGCTCTGAAATTTTCGTTATTCTGAACAACTGGCATCATGTCAAAATCATTGCCCAAAAATGAAAATTAAGAAGTATGCTTATGACGTCACATGACGTCATATGACGTCACGACTCAAAATTTTTGTAGAAATTCTGCAGAACTGCAAACTGTGTAAGTTTCAACTTTCCATCTCATCCTGAAGCTCTTTTATCCTAAAATGAAATTTTCGGTCCTATGTTCGAATCTTATTTCAGCCACAGAACTTCGGTCTTTCGGAATTTCGGTTAGCTGACAAGATATGCACACCTTTGATTCATGATGTACCATCTGTGAAAATTTGAAGAAAATCCGACCATAAATAGCGGCTGTAGAGCGTGAACACCATTTTTCACTATATTTAGCTCTGACGTCACATGACGTCATAGGGTGCTGAAGATGCTT
Source organism: Solen grandis (assembly GCA_021229015.1). NCBI lineage: Eukaryota > Metazoa > Mollusca > Bivalvia > Adapedonta > Solenidae > Solen > Solen grandis. The sequence goes on from CM037785.1 coordinate 2,213,919, forward strand.
TTGTTCAAAAGCGCATACTTTCCTTTCATAACTCTGAAATTTTCATTATTCTGAACAACTGGCATCATGTCGAAATCATTGCCCTAAAATGAAAATTAAGAAGTATGCTTATGACGTCACATGACGTCATATGACGTCACGCCTCAAAATATTTGTAGAAATTCTGCAGAACTGCAAACTGTGTAAGTTTCAACTTTCTATCTCATCCTGAAGCTCTTTATCCTAAAATGAAATTTTCGGTCCTATGTTCGAATCTTATTTCAGCCACAGAACTTCGGTCTTTCGGAATTTCGGTTAGCTGACAGGATATGCACACCTTTGATTCAAGATGTACCATCTGTAAAAATTTGAAGAAAATCCGACCATAAATGACGGCTGTAGAGCGCGAACACCATTTTTCACTATTTTTAGCTGTGACGTCATGTGACGTCATAGGGTGCTGAAAATCATTGAAATTAAAATTTCCTCACGTGACTAATAAGCCATAAAAATTTCATCGTCCTAGGACTATTGCAACATATAAAAATAAGCGTTTAGTTAGGAAGAAGAAAAGAATAATAATAATAATAACTAGATGTCATTCGTGAAAACGAATGATAGGACTTTCTGCAAGCTGTGTTAATGCAAAAAGCAGGGGATAGAAGTTTCATGTAATAACTCACCTCTGGTAGTATTTCATGTTCATGCTGAACAATTGACATTATATTCCGAAATTAGTTTAAAGGTCCTATGTTCGAATATTACTTCAGCCGCAATACTTCGGTTTATCGGAATTAAGGTTAGCTGACAAAATATTCACACCTTAATTTCAAGATGTACCATCTGTAAAAATTTGAGGAAAATCTGATCATAAATGGCGGCTGTAGAGCGCGAATACCATTTTTTCACTATTTTTAGCTCTGACGTCAAGTGACGTCATAGGGTGCTGAAAATGCTGTTGCTCAAAAGCGCATACTTTACTGCAATAACTCTGAAATTTTCATTAGTCTGAACAACTGGTATCATGTCGAAATCATTGCCCCAAATTAAAGTTAAGTGATATGCTTATGACGTCCTATGACGTCACGATTCAAAATATATTGAGAAATTCTGCAGAACTGCAAACTGTGTGAGTTTTTAACTTTCTATCTCATCCTGAAGCTTTTTAATCCTAAAATGAAATTTTCAGTCCTATGTTCGAATCTTTTTTCAGCCACAGAACTTTTGTCTTTCGGAATTTCGTTTAGCTGACAGGATATGCACACCTTAGCTTCAAGATGTACCATCTGTGAAAATTTGAAGAAAATCCGACCATAAATGGCGGCTTTAGAGTGTGAACATCATTGTTCACTATTTTTAGCTGTGACGTCATGTGACGTCATAGCTTCTGACAATCATTGAAATCAAAATTTCCTCACGTGACTAATAATCCTTAAAAATTTCATCGTCCTATGACTATTGCAACATATTAAAATAAGCGTTTAGTTAAGAAGAAGAAAATAATAATAATAATAAAAATGACGTCACGTGACGTCAGATGACGTTTATTTTCACATAATAGTTAAGACACCCAGAGACCTACTAACTGACAAAATTTCAACTTTCTATCTCAAATAGGACAGTTTTTATAAGCATTTAAAAATTGACGTCCTTGGTTCGAATCTTGGATCCGACATAGATGCTTGGACTTTTCGAATTTTGAAAAACGGACACCGGTATACACAATAAGAACGTAATATACACATTCTGTGAAAATTTAATCAAAATATCAGCGTCTGGATCATTTGTCATTAAATTTTCATTTCCCTTCGACAACTTCAACATATAGAAATACCCTTGTTAATATTAGAAATACATTATCATATAATGACGTCATGTGACGTCATATGACGTTTCTTTCACAAAATGTTTAAGACTCCCAGAGACCTATATACTGACCCAATATCATCTTTCTATCTCAAATAGGACCGATTTTATAAGAATTTGAAAATTTACGACCTTGGTTCGAATCTTGGAATCGCTATAGAACCTTGGACTTTTCGAATTTTGAAACACGGACACCGGGATGCACAACTAGAACTTAATATACACAATCTGTGAAAATTTGATGAAAATCGGTTCATAAACAATGGCTGTAGACCGCGTAAAAACCTTTGTTGCATATTTCAAGTGTGACGTCATATAACGTCATAGGCATATGAAAATCATAGAAATCAAAATTTCAGCGTTTGAAACATGTATCATTAAATTTTCATTGCCCTTAGACAATTTCAACATATAGAAATATTCTTGATAATATTAGAAATACATTATCATATAATGACGTCACGTGACGTCATCTGACATTTATTTTCACAAAATGTTTAAAACTTCTATAGACCTATATACTGACTAAATATCATCTTTCTATCTTAAATAGGACAGATTTTATAAGCATTTAAAAAATTTACGACCTAGGTTCGAATCTTGGATTCGCTATAAAACCATGGACTTTTCGAATTTTGAAAAACGGACACCGGGATGCACAACTAGAACTTAATATACACAATCTGTGAAAATTTGATGAAAATCGGTTTACAAACAATGGCTGTAGACCGCGTACAAACTTTTGTAGCATATTTCAAATGTGACGTCATATGACGTCATAGGCATATGAAAATCATAGAAATCAAAATTTCCTCACGTGACTAATAAGTCATAAAAAATTCATCGTCCTAGGAGTATTGCAACATAGAAAAATAAGCGTTTAGTTAGGAAGAAAAAAAGAATAATAAGAAGAAGAAGAATAAACATAACAAACCCAATAGGACTTTCTGCCGAAAGGGCAGAAAGTCCTAATAACTAGATGTCATTCGTGAAAACGAATGATAGGACTTTCTGCAAGCTGTGTTAATGCAAAAAGCAGGAAATAGAAGTTTCATGTAATGACTCACCTCTGGTAGTATTTCATGTTCATGCTGAACAATTGACATTATATTCCGAAATTAATGCAAATGATCAGAACTAAGTATTAGTCGTGACGTCACATGACGTCATATGACGTCATAACTCTAAACATATGTAGAAATACTGCAGAACTGCAAACTGTTTAAGTTTCAACTTTCTATCTCATCCTGAAGCTCTCTAATCCTAAAATGAAATTTTCGGTCTTATTCGAATCTTATTTCAGCCACAGAACTTCGGTCTTTCGGAATTTCGGTTAGCTGACAGGATATACACACCTTTGATTCAAGATGTACCATCTGTGAAAATTTGAAGAAAATCCAACCATAAATGACGGCTGTAGATCGCGAACACCTTTTTTCACTATTTTTAGCTCTGACATCACATGACGTCATAGGGTGCTGAAGATGCTTTTGTTCAAAAGCGCATACTTTCCTTTCATAACTCTGAAATTTTCATTATTCTGAACAACTGGCATCCTGTCGAAATCATTGCCCTAAAATGAAAATCAAGAAGTATGCTTATGACGTCACATGACGTCATATGACGTCATGACTCAAAATTTATTTAGGAATTCTGCAGAACTGCAAACTGTGTAAGTTTCAACTTTCTATCCCATCCTGAAGCTCTTTAATCGTAAAATGAAATTTTCGGTCCTATGTTCGAATATTATTTAAGCCACAGAACTTCGGTCTTTCGGAATTTCGGTTAGTTGACAGGATATGCACACCTTAGTTTCATGATGTACCATCTGTGAAAATTTGAAGAAAATCCGACCATAAATGACGGCTGTAGAGCGCAAACACCATTTTTCATTATTTTTAGCTGTGACGTCATGTGACGTCATAGGGTGCTGAAGATGCTTTTGTTCAAAAGCGCATACGTTATTTTCATAACTCTGAAATTTTCATTATTCTGAACAACTGGCATCATGTCGAAATCATTGCCCTAAAATGAAAATTAAGAAGTATGCTTATGACGTCACATGACGTCATATGACGTTCTGATTCAAAATATTTGTAGAAATTCTGCAGAACTGCAAACTGTGTAAGTTTCAACTTTCTATCTCATCCTAAAGCTCTTTAATCCTAAAATGAAATTTTCGGTCCTATGTTCGAATCTTATTTCAGCCACAGAACTTCGGTCTTTCGGAATTTCGGTTAGCTGACAGGATATGCACACCTTTGATTCAAGATGTACCATCTGTGAAAATTTGAAGAAAATCCGACCATAAATGACGGCTGTAGAGCGCGAACACCATTTTTCACTATTTTTAGCTGTGACGTCATGTGACGTCATAGGGTGCTGAAGATGCTTTTGTTCAAAAGCGCATACTTTACTTTCATAACTCTGAAATTTTCATTATTCTGAAAAACTGGCATCATGTCAAAATCATTGCCCAAAAATGAAAATTAAGAAGTATGCTTATGACGTCACATGACGTCATATGACGTTCTGATTCAAAATATTTGTAGAAATTCTGCAGAACTGCAAACTGTGTAAGTTTCAACTTTCTATCTCATCCTGAAGCTCTTTAATCCTAAAATGAAATTTTCGGTCCTATGTTCGAATCTTATTTCAGCCACAGAACTTCGGTCTTTCGGAATTTCGGTTAGCTGACAGGATATGCACACCTTTGATTCAAGATGTACCATCTGTGAAAAATTGAAGAAAATCCGACCATAAATGACGGCTGTAGAGCGCGAACACCATTTTTCACTATTTTTAGCTGTGACGTCATGTGACGTCATAGGGTGCTGAAAATCATTGAAATCAAAATTTCCTCACGTGACTAATAAGCCATAAAAATTTCATCGTCCTAGGTCCATTGCAACATATAAAAATAAGCGTTTAGTTAGGAAGAAGAAAAGAATAATAATAATAATAATAATAATAATAATAAACAGTACAAACCCAATAGGACTTTCTGCTTTAGGCAGAAAGTCCTAATAATAATAACTAGATGTCATTCGTTTAAACGAATGATAGGACTTTCTGCAACATCTGCTTTATATAGTATATATAGAAGATGACATAATAGATAATCTGTCCAAATTGCAACTTTCTATCTCCTCTATTTCTATATAAAATAGCACAAATAGAACACATTCTGTGAATTTTAATAAAAGTCCGCCCATATCTTGCACATGTAGTTTACATACAACATTTATACTATGTCATATGACATGAAAGAAAAATGAAACAGTGTTCAAATGTAAGTTTCTAACTTTCATCACACATAGAATTTCATCACTCCAGCTCAGTTGTAACCTTGTTTAATTTTAGCCTCATTAGGAAGAAGTATTGAATATTTGTATAGTGCTATATCCTTTCGACACCTGTAACGTAGTTAATCGTATTTAGCGATTTTGGCGTGTTTGGGCTTCCGTAGTTTTGCCATAAATTCCTGGAATTTCGAACTATGGTGATATTTTGAAAGGTAACATCCCAGCCTACAAACTGATGCAATATGAATATCGTTAGCATAACAATGCAGTTTTTAGATGGTCTAAAATGTGGGGCTGCGTGTGAATTTTTCAAGGCTTGCAAATGTCGCTAGCTACATAGTGTTGCAAATACGGATTTTTGTCTTGTGCCGTTGTACATGTATTAACTTAATGCTTTTTTAATTTTTCAAGGCTTGCAATCTGCTTGTTTTGTGTTAAATCGTTTAAAAACAACAACAACAACAAAAAAGAACAAAAACAAGATATACCCCATCAATTGCAATTTGATTTTTTTTTTTTTTTTTTTTTTTTTTTTTAAGTCGTTGCGCAAGTATTTAAGCCTGGTGACCCCTGCGCGTGACCTTTTCCATATTTTTATGATGCATGATTATGAAATATCTTATTTTCCATGTAACTTTCTTATATGAAGTCCAATTTCAATAAACTTGGTACCGTTAGAAAGCTCTTAAAACATGCTACATTTTATACGCATAATGTATAAAGTTATCTTCAGTCGTTTCTGAGATATTGACTGTTAAACCTCAAGAAAACAGCATATTATCAGCAAAATTAGCTTCATTTCGTTTAGTTTTTTTGCTTATAAATTGGTATTGCGTAAACCAATTTTAATAAACTAAATATCTTTGGAAACGTCAATTATTCAGCTATAATTCTTATTCATACATATAATTACAAAAATCGATATTTATTGAGATATGGCTACATATATGCAGTAGGGGTGAAATCAAAATTTCCTCACGTGCCTAATAAGCCATAAAAATTTCATCGTCCTAGGACTATTGCAACATATTAAAATAAGCGTTTAGTTAGGAAGAAGAAAAGAATAATAGTAAGAAACAAATGACGTCACGTGACGTCATATGACGTTTATTTTCACATAATTGTTAAGACACCCAGAGACATACTAAATGACAAAATTTCAACTTTCTATCTCAAATAGGACAGTTTTTATAAGCATTTAAAAATTGACGACCTTGGTTCGAATCTTGAATTCGCTATAGAACCATGGACTTTTCGAACTTTGAAAAACGGACACCGGTATACACAATAAGAACGTAATATACACATTCTGTGAAAATTTGATAAAAATCGGCCCATTAATAATGGCTCTGGACCGTGTACAATCTTTCTTAGTCAATTTCAAATGTGACGTCATATGACGTCATAGACTTCTGAAAATCATTGAAATCGAAATTTCAGAATCCGAAACATGCGGCATTAAATTTTCATTGCCCTTCGAAAATTTCAATATTTAGAAATAATCTTGTTAGAATTAGAAATTCATTATCATATAATGACGTCACGTAACGTCATATGACATTTATTTTCACAAAATGTTTAAGACTCCCAGAGACCTATATACTGACCCAATATCATCTTTCTATCTCAAATAGGACCGATTTTATAAGAATTTGAAAATTTACGACCTTGGTTCGAATCTTGGAATCGCTATAGAACCTTGGACTCTTCGAATTTTGAAAAACGGACACCGGGATGCACAACTAGAACTTAATATACACATTCTGTGAAAATTTGATGAAAATCGGTTCATTAATAATGGCTCTGGACCGCGTACAAACTTGTGTAGCTTATTTCAAGTGTGACGTCATATGACGTCATAGAGATATGAAAATCATAGAAATCAAAATAACATTTCTTGGAAAATATGACATCAAAATTTCATTGTCCTTGGACCATATTAACATATATAATTATGTGTTTAAAAATTAGAAATTTGATGACGTCATATGACGTCACAAGACGTCCATTTTCACAAAATATTTAAATCTATCGGAGATCTATGTACTGACAAAATATCAACCTTCTGTCTCATTTAGGGACGATTTTATGAGCATTTGTCAATTTGACGTCCTTGGTTTGAATCTTGCATTCGCCATAGAACCTTGTGCTTTTCGAATTTTGAAAAACGGACAACGAGATGCACAACTAGAACTTAATATACACATTCTGTGAAAATTTGATAAAAATCGGTTCATTAATTATCGCTCTGGACCGCGTACAAACTTTTGTAGCAAATTGCCAAGTGTGACGTCATATGACGTCATAGGCATATGAAAATTATAGAATTTTTTAACTACGCATATGAATAATATGCCATCGAAATTTAATTCTCCTAGGACGATTGCAACATATGAAAATCCGTGAGGAAGAAAAGAATAATAATAATAATAACTAGATTTCATTCGTTGATACGAATGATAGGACTTTCTGCTAACATTGAACAATATAAAGATTAATTCCGTTAGAAAGAATATATATTAAATTCCCTACCTTTTACTTTTTTTTTTTCGAATGGAATTTCTCATGCATGAACTTTTTGAAATAAGCCATATTCCAAAAATAAACAAGTAACTGGTGTTGCAAGCAACACTTGAGTCCCCTACCGGTGAGGTGCATAATTTTTCCATTACCACAGCAACCAGAATTTTGGTCCAAGAAAAACAAGACTTTGGTTAAAGTAAATGTAAGGGAATATTTAAGTTATGTCCATTTAAGCAAGACTTACATGTAGAGTTGTTGTCTCTGCTGTGCCCACTATACAATTCATGCAAGCAAGACAGATGCAAGAAATAGAATTAATAATAGTTAGCTTGCCTGATCCAAAATGTTTTTCTTTAGTCTTTAGTCTTGTTGATGAGAAATGAGAACTTTCACTCTGCATCACCACCCTGACTATATACATGCCTTATAAAATTTATTATAAAGTTATCGCGGTCGCGTGATCCCATTTTTTGCCATATTTTCACTATTTCCGTTACCATAGCAACCACAATTTTAGTCAAAGAACAAAATTAAAATGATGTGCATAATCTACATATTGCCATCTAGTCATATACCAAGTTTCATCAAGTTAGCTTGCTTAGTTATAAAGTTATCGCGGGATCCTTTTTTGCCATATTTTCACTATTTCCGTTACCATAGCAACCACAATTTTAGTCGAATAAAAAAAATAAAACAATGTGCATAATCTACACATTGCTATCTAGTCATAAACCAAGTTTCATCAAGTTAGCTTGCTTAGTTATTAAGTTATCGCGGGATCCAGATTTGAGCGGACAGACAAACGGACGGACAGACGGAGGGCAAACCTATAGTCCTCTCGGAGTGAACACCGGTAGGGGACTAATAAATCTTTATTTTGATAAAGCTTTCTTATAACTTGACCAATTTTACTATTCTAGGTACCAAAATAAATGGCCTGAAATTCCATTGTAGCATATTTGGGTCTAGTTTTATAGGTATTCAAAATATAAACAATTAAACTTAAACCTCTTAATTCTGCATATCTTTTTTTTTTTTTTCATTTACAGTCGCGGGAATGAAATAGTAAATGCTACCATGCAATAGAATCGTCGACGCGTGTAGCCTCGTGAGTAAAATTCAAATAACACTTGTACATACGATCGAGACGACTGTATTACACAAAGTTACTAAATTTTGCGCTTTTAGCTAATGCCTAGGCACAGGGACTTGCTCCCATACACACACACACCACACACACACACTGTACATACACTATCAACAAGGGTGGACATCTTTTCAGGGGTCGACTCGCTTCAACTCCGTTTTTTCAAATCATTCAAATAAAGCTATGAAGTTAACATACGGAATCACTCAAATATATATTTCTCTATCGAAATATACAAAATCGTCGTGAAAATAATCCTCCTTTGTATGTTTATTTGTTTGAAATATATGCGAATCCGAGAAAAGGACAACAACCTGGACCAGCAGCGCAGTACATTTCGGGATGATTCGGATTTTTACGCTGCGAAATTGGTCAGCGATATTGCGATTATTTTCCCGCAATCTGTCAAACCGTTAAATTTAAATTATTAAAGGGCTGACTATTCGGGCGTTGAAAGAAAAAAAAAACCCAGGCAGTATGGAGAAATCAGCTGTTTCTTGGTAATTTTCTTGTTGTAAAATAAATTATTTAAAGACTTAGATATAAATTCACTTGTCTGTGAGTGTGTGTTTTTAAATTGAAATAAATATCACAGGGATTTGAAGTTCAGTAATTTAAAATAAAATTCTGAAAATAATAGTACTCCATACATACAAAACATATTTTTTCTTATATATACGGAATACTAAATTCTACTGAACTTCAAATCCCTGTGATATTTATTTCAATTTAAAAACACACACTCACAGACAAGTGAATTTATATCTAAGTCTTTAAATAATTTATTTTACAACAAGAAAATTACCAAGAAACAGCTGATTTCTCCATACTGCCTGGGTTTTTTTTCAAAGAAGGATTATTTTCACGACAATTTTGTATATTTCGATAGAGAAATATATATTTGAGTGATTCCGTATGTTAACTTCATAGATTTATTTGAATGATTTGAAAAAACGGAGTTGAAGCGAGTCGACCCCTGAAAAGATGTCCACCCTTATTGATAGTGTATGTACAGTGTGTGTGTGTGTGTGGTGTGTGTGTATGGGAGCAAGTCCCTGTGGCCTAGGTCACACATTCAGGATTTTTACTGCCGTCCTTGATAGGACCATTCCCGATTAAAATGTGTCAAAAGTCTGATCAAGATCCTGTGATTCGTGGCTGGAAATTCAAACTTTTATTAAAATTTGTAAAAAACATTTATTTAATCACGACAACAATCAGATATTGTTCAGGAGGCGTCCCGATCCAGCCGTTTCCAGCAGAATTCGTCCCGATTATCCGTTCTCAATCCGATTCTGATCCGATACAGCAGAATTTGTCACGACATAGTCACGATTGTAATCCGACTAGACAAAATCGGCTGAGTTTCCCGAATGTTACGGGACGCACCTAACTGTCAGGAGTGCTTGGCCGACCTCTCCGGACCATTCCCGATCCGTAGGACTCTGTTACGAACATATACGACTGCGTTCAGACAATGATAGGACATTGAGGATAGTAATCCGACTTTTTCGCTTTTCGTGTCGTAGCGCTGTCTGATCTCAAACGGGAGCCATAATCGACACTGTGTGAACGCCGCATTACAGACAAATTAGCTTGCAGCGTCTTGAACGGATGACATGTGTTGATCATTTTGTTTAAAACGTCTACACTTATACACGCTCATGGTATCTCAAGCTGGCAATTAAATTACATTGTACTATAACATATATTTTCACATAGGTTATCATTTATCATAAATTTGGAATATAGCTTGTACAACATTTATCGATAGATGCAACAATAAAGTCGGGAAATTGCAATGTTTCAACAACGGTCTAAATGACATGTGTCAAAACGCTCAAAGGATTATGGGTAACACAATGCTGCAACTGATATTCATAAGTAACGTAAATAAAATGATTTGACAAAACATTAAATCATTGTCAACACTTGTTTAATTTGTTTGTTTGTTTGTTCGGTTTAACGTCCCACCGACAGTATTTCAGTCATTTGGAGACGATGTCTACTTAATGCAGTTATAGTGCTGCCACACTGCAGTATCACGTCGTAGACATGTGGCATGATATCACACCCAGTCACATTATCCTGATACCGGGCCAACCAGTCCTGCAACTACCCTTATATGCTAAGTGTCAAGCAAGGGAGCTATAACAGTACCATTTTTTACGACTTTGGTATCGAACCCACGACCTCCCGCTCTCGAGGCGGACGCTCTAAACACTCGGCCACCGGGAACGGTACACCTGTTTAGCTAGTAATATCAATATGATATAAGTAAAAGGTTTTTTTTTTCAATTTATATGACTAATACATATCTGTAAACTTACATTTTCCGAAAATGCTTCAATTAAGGTGAAAGCGAAAGTAGGATATTTTATGAAAATTCTTACAAATGGCTTTATATTCGTATTTTTTATGTAACTTCCTTATTTCTTGATCAATTTAAAACCAAAATAATCGTCTTAAAATTCTCTACAAAATTTTTTAAGATTCTTAAATATAAGTCGTAAAATTCTGACATGACGGCAAAATCGCTGAAATTCTATATGTTTAAATTTTTATTTTTGATGTAACTTCCTTATACTTGGATCAATTTCAAAACTTTAGGTACCAAAATAATCGTCTTGAAATTCTCTACATTGCACACGCTTTATCTATTGGAATAATTTTAATATTTTTTTAGATACAAGCTCTTAAACCTCATGAAAAATGAAAAAAAATCACCAAAGCTATATGCACGAGTTTCGTTTTTTCCCCCATTACTCCATGAATCTTAGGTCAATCATTAAACTTTAAGCATCAAAAGAACGGCCAAACATTGCTCTACAAATAATATTCACATCATATTTTCAAAATCAAAGAATTTCGATATATAAACTGTTAAACACACTGGGGTTACCGAATTTTGTTTTTTCCGCCATAACTCAACCGATTCAACCCCGATCATCAAAAACTAAATATAATCTGAAAGGTCTTTCTAAGCACTACAAATTATACGCATAGTGTCTCGATAGAATATTTACCGTTTTTGAGATATTTAAGGCCGAAGAAAAACCCGATAATTGATATATGACCTTGACCTTTGGGATTTTCCGGAAACGGAAGTGACATGGCTCTATAGATTCTAATACTGCATCTTCAGACAAAATTTCAAGTAAATCATGCAAAAAATAAAGCCTACAGGGCTTAAAAACCGTTAAGTTTTAATACGAAAGTTTTAAGAGCATTATGACGTCATGTGACGTCAAATCGCGTTCATCTTTTCAGAATGTATAGAAGATCTGGAAACTAATATTCAGCCTAAATCTCAGCTTTCTAGCTTTTCTGGAAGCGATTTTATACGCATTTGAAATTTGACGTCATAGGTTCGAATCTTGGATTCGCCATAAAACATTTGCCTTTTCGAATTTGGAAAAACGGACACCGGGATGCACAACTAGAGCCTAACATACACATTCTGTGAAATATTGATGAAAATCGATCCAGAAATAATAGCTGTAGACCGCGTACAAACTTTTTCACCTGACGTCAAATCTGACGTTATATGACGTCATATGAATATACAATTCATTGCATCCGAAAGCTCATGGTTTGAAATATATGCCATAAAATTTTCATTGTTCTGAGTCAATGGCAACACCTCGAAATTAACACAAATATAAGAGGAAGAAAAAAAGAATAAGAAGAAGAAGAAGAAGCAGAAGAATAACTAGATGTCATTCGTCTGAACGAATGATAGGACTTTCTGCAACCTGTGTTAATGCAAAAAGCAGGAGATAGAAGTTTCATGTAATGACTCACCTCTGGTAGTATTTCATGTTCATGCTGAACAAATGACATTATATTCCGCGAAAAATAAGCGAAGAAAAACGAAATAAGTAGTAGTAGTAGTAGTATGCTTATGACGTCATATGACGTCTCGACATAAAATATATTAAGAAATTCTGCAGAACTGCAAACTGTGTAAGTTTCAACTTTCTATCTCATCCCGAAGTTCTTTAACCTTAAAATGAAATTTTTGGTCCTGTGTTCGAATCTTACTTCAGCCACAATACTTCGGTTTTTCGGAATTAAGGTTAGTTGACAAAATATTCACACCTTAGTTCTAAGATGTATCATCTGTAAAAATTTGAAGAAAATCTGATCATAAATGGCGGCTGTAGAGCGCGAACACCATTTTTCACTATTTTTAGCTCTGACGTCATGTGACGTCATAGGGTGCTGACAATCATTGAAATCAAAATTTCCTCACGTGACTAATAACCCATAACAATTTCCTCGTCCTAGGACTATTGCAACATATTAAAATAAGCGTTTAGTTAGGAAGAAGAAAAGAATAATAATAATAATAAAAAATGACGTCACGTGACGTCATATGACGTTTATTTTCACATAATTGTTAAGACACCCAGAGACCTACTAACTGACAAAATTTCAACTTTCTATCTCAAATAGGACAGTTTTTATAAGCATTTAAAAATTGACGTCCTTGGTTAGAATTTTGGATCCGCCATAGATGCTTGGACTTTTCGAATTTTGAAAAACGGACACCGGTATACACAATAAGAACGTAATATACACATTCTGTGAAAATTTGATGAAAATCGGCCCATTAATAATGGCTCTGGACCGTGTACAAATTTCGTAGTCAATTTCAAATGTGACGTTTGACGTCAAAGGCTTCTGAAAATCTTAAATCGAAATACCAGCGTCTGAATCAAAATTTTCATAGCCCTTAATTTCAAATTAGAAATACTCTTGTTAATATTAGAAATACATTATCATATAATGACGTCACGTGACGTCATATGACGTTTATTTTCACAAAATGTTTAAGACACTTAGAGACCTATATACTTACCAAATATCACTTTTCTATCTCAAATAGGACCGATTTTATAAGCATTTAAAAATTTACGACCTTGGTTCGAATCTTGGAATCGCTATAGAACCTTGGACTTTTCGAATTTTGAAAAAGAGACACCGGGATGCACAACTAGAACTTAATATACACATTCTGTGAAAATTTGATGAAAATCGGTTCATAAACAATAGCTGTAGACCGCGTACAAACTTTTGTTGCATATTTAAAGTGTGACGTCATATGACGTCATAGGCATATGAAAATCATAGAAATCAAAATTTCAGCGTTTGAAGCATTTGTCATTAAATTTTCATTGCCCTTCGACAATTTCAACATATAGAAATATTCTTGGTAATATTAGAAATACATTATCATATAATGACGTCACGTGACGTCATATGACATTTATTTTCACAAAATGTTTAAAACTTCTAGAGACATATATACTGACTAAATATCAACTTTCTATCTTAAATAGGACAGATTTTATAAGCATTTAAAAATTTACGACCTTGGTTCGAATCTTGGATTCGCTATAGAACCAAGGACTTTTCGAATTTTGAAAAACGGACACCGGGATGCACAACTAGAACTTAATATACACAATCTTTAAAATTTGATGAAAATTTCACAAACAATCTGTAGACCGCGTACAAACTTTTGTAGCATATTTCAAATGTGACGTCATATGACGTCATAGGCATATGAAAATCATAGAAATAAAATTTCCTAACGTGACTAATAAGTCATAAAAATTTCATCGTCCTAGGAGTATTGCAACATAGAAAAATAAGCGTTTAGTTAGGAAGAAAAAAAGAATAATAATAACTAGATTTCATTCGTTGATACGAATGATAGGACTTTCTGCTAAAATTGAAAAATATTAAGATTAATTCTGTTAGAAAGAATATATATTAAATTCTCTACCCTTTACTCTTTTATTTTTTTTCGTAGGGACTTCTTTTAGCTTTGATGTCACATGACGTCATAGGGTGCTGAAAATTTTTTGTTCAAAAGCGCATACTCAACTGTCGTAACTCTGAAATTTTCATTATTCTGAACAACTGGCATCATGTCAAAATCATTACCCTTAAAATGAAAATTAAGAAGTATGCCTATGACGTCACATGACGTCATATGACGTCACGACTCAAAATATATGTAGAAATTCTGCAGAACTGCAAACTGTGTAAGTATCAACTTTCTATCTTATCCTGAAGCTCTTTCATCCTAAAATGAAATTTTCGGTCCTATGTTCGAATCTTACTTCAGCCACAGAACTTCGGTCTTTCGGAAATTCGGTTGGCTGACAGGATAACACCATTTTTCACTATTTTTAGCTCAGATGTCACATGACGTCATAGGGTGCTGAAGATGCTTTTGTTCAAAAGCGCATACTTTGTTGTCATAACTCTGAAATTTTCATTATTCTGAACAACTGGCATCATGTCGAAATCATTGCCCTAATATGAAAATTAAGAAGTATGCTTATGACATCATATGACGTCATATGACGTCACGACTTAAAATATATGTAGATATTCTGTCGCACTACAAACTGTGTAAGTTTCAACTTTCTGTCTCATTCTGAAGCTCTTTAATCCTAAAATGAAATTTTCGGTCCTATGTTCGAATCTTATTTCAGCCACAGAACTTCGGTCTTTCGGAATTTCGGTTAGCTGACAGGATATGCACACCTAATTTTCAAGATGTACAATCTGTGAAAATTTGAAGAAAATCCAACCATAAATGACGGCTGTAGATCGCGAACACCTTTTTTCACTATTTTTAGCTCTGACATCACATGACGTCATAGGGTGCTGAAGATGCTTTTGTTCAAAAGCGCATACCTTCCTTTCATAACTCTGTAATTTTCGTTATTCTGAACAACTGGCATCATGTCGAAATCATTGCCCTAAAATGAAAATTAAGAAGTATGCTTATGACGTCACATGACGTCATATGACGTCACGACTGAAAATATGTGTAGAAATTCAGCAGAACTGCAAACTGTGTAAGTTTCAGCTTTCTATCTCATCCTGAAGCTATTTTATCCTAAAATGAAATTTTCGGTCCTATGTTCGAATCTTATTTCAGCCACAGAACTTCGGTCTTTCGGAATTTCGGTTAGTTGACAGGATATGCACACCTTAGTTTCATGATGTACCATCTGTGAAAATTTAAAGAAAATCCGACCATAAATGACGGCTGTAGAGCGCAAACACCATTTTTCATTATTTTTAGCTGTGACGTCATGTGACGTCATAGGGTGCTGAAGATGCTTTTGTTCAAAAGCGCATACGTTATTTTCATAACTCTGAAATTTTCATTATTCTGAACAACTGGCATCATGTCGAAATCATTGCCCTAAAATGAAAATAAGAAGTATGCTTATGACGTCACATGACGTCATATGACGTTCTGATTCAAAATATTTGTAGAAATTCTGTAGAACTGCAAACTGTGTAAGTTTCAACTTTCTATCTCATCCTGAAGCTCTTTAATCGTAAAATGAAATTTTCGGTCCTATGTTCGAATCTTATTTCAGCCACAGAACTTCGGTCTTTCGGAATTTCGGTTAGTTGACAGGATATGCACACCTTAGTTTCATGATGTACCATCTGTGAAAATTTGAAGAAAATCCGACCATAAATGACGACTGTAGAGCGCAAACACCATTTTTCATTATTTTTAGCTGTGACGTCATGTGACGTCATAGGGTGCTGAAGATGCTTTTGTTCAAAAGCGCATACGTTAGTTTCATAACTCTGAAATTTTTATTATTCTGAACAACTGGCATCATGTCGAAATCATTGCCCTAATATGAAAATTAAGAAGTAAGCTCATGACGTCACATGACGTCATATGACGTTCCGACTCCAAAAAATTGTATAAATTTTGCAGAACTGCAAACTGTGTAAGTTTCAACTTTCTATCTCATCCTGAAGCTCTTTAGTCCTAAAATGAAATTTTCGGTCCTATGTTCGAATCTTATTTCAGCCACAGAACTTCGGTCTTTCGGAATTTCGGTTAGCTGTCAGGATATGCACACCTTAGTTTCAAGATGTACCATCTGTGAAAATTTGAAGAAAATCCGACCATAAATGACGGCTGTAGATCGCGAACACCATTTTTCACTATTTTTAGCTGTGACGTCATGTGACGTCATAGGGTGCGGAAGATGCTTTTGTTCAAAAGCGCATACTTTACTTTCATAACTCTGAAATTTTCATTATTCTGAACAACTGGCATCATGTCAAAATCATTGCCCTAAAATGAAAATTAAGAAGTATGCTTATGACGTCACATGACGTCATATGACGTTCTGACTCAAAATATTTGTATAAATTTTGCAGAACTGCAAACTGTGTAAGTTTCAACTTTCTATCTCATCCTGAAGCTCTTTAATCCTAAAATGAAATTTTCGGTCCTATGTTCGAATCTTATTTCAGCCACAGAACTTCGGTCTTTCGGAATTTCGGTTAGCTGACAGGATATGCACACCTTTGATTCAAGATGTACCATCTGTGAAAATTTGAAGAAAATCCGACCATAAATGACGGCTGTAGAGCGCGAACACCATTTTTCACTATTTTTAGCTGTGACGTCATGTGACGTCATAGGGTGCTGAAAATCATTGAAATCAAAATTTCCTCACGTGACTAATAAGCCATAAAAATTTCATCGTCCTAGGACTATTGCAACATATAAAAATAAGCGTTTAGTTAGGAAGAAGAAAAGAATAATAATAATAATAACTAGACTTCTTTTGTTTTGAACCAAAGATAGGACTTTCTGCACTGCAAACCATGACAAACCTGGTGTTTTTCGAATTTTGGCAAACCTATATAATCCTGCACAATGAAGTCGTAATACATAACTTCTGTGAAAATTCTATGCCAATCCGTCCATAAATGACGGCTGTTCAGCGCGGATGAACTTTGGTAGCTTTTTTAAGTTTTGATGTCATGTGACGTCATATGAAAATTTTAATCATTAAATCTTAATGTTCATGATTACCTTCATAGGACATTAAATTTTCATTGTCTATGAACCTTTGCAACATGAGTAAATTGACATTCAGGAATCGGAAATTCTATACAATTTGATGACGTCATATGACGTCATATGAAGTTCATCTTTACAAAATGCAAAGGAAACACAGAGACATATAATCTCGCCGAATATCAAATTTCTATCTCATCTAGAAACGATTTTATACGTATTTAAAATTTGACGTCCTTGGTTCGAATCTTGGCAAACCTATATAATCATGCACAATGAGGTCGTAATATATAACTTCTGTGAAGATTCCATGCCAATCTATAAATAAATGACGGCTGTACAGAGCGGACAAACTTTGGTAGTTATTTATAGTTCTGACGTCATGTGACGTCATATGAAAATTTTAAACATTGAATCTAAATTTTCCTTATTATGTACAAAGGACATTTAATTTTCATTGTCTATGAAGCTTTGCAACATGAGTAAAATTGACATCAAGAAATCGGAAATTCTTTACAACTTGATCATACTTCATATGACGTTCATCTTTACAAAATGCAAAGGAAACACAGAGAGGAATAATCTCGCCAAATATCAACTTTCTATCTCATCTAGAATCGATTTTATATGGATTTGAAATTTGACGTCCTTGGTTCGAATCTTGGATTCGCCATAGAACCTTAGTTCTTTCGAATCTTGGCAAACCTATATAATCCTGCACAATAAGGTCTTAATATATAACTTCTGTGAAAATTCCATGACAATCCGTCCATAAATGACGGCTGTACAGCGCGTACAAACTTTGGTAGCTATTTTTAGTTCTGACGTCATGTGACGTCATATGAAAATTTTAAACATTGGATCAAAATGTTCATGATCACCTACAAAGGACTTTCCATTTCCATTATTTATGAACCCTTGCAACATGAGTAAATTGACATCAAGAAATCGGAAATTCTATACAACTTGATGACGTTATATGACGTCATATGACGTTCATCTTAACAAAATGCAAAGTAAGCACAGAGACATATAATCTCGCCAAATATCAACTTTCTATCTTATCTAGAAACGTTTTTATATGGATTTGAAATTTGACGTCCTTGGTTCGAATCTTGGATTCGCCATAGACCCTTAGTTCTTTCGAATCTTGGCAAACCTATATAATCCTTCACAATGAGGTCGTAATATAGAACTTCTGTGAACATTCCATGCCAATCCGTCCATAAATGACGGCTGTACAGCGCGTACAAACTTTAGAAGCTATTTTTAGTTATGACGTCATGTGACGTCATATTAAAATTTTAAACATTGAATCTAAATGTTCACGATAACCTACATAGGACATTTAATTTTCATTGTCTATGAACCTTTGCAACATAAGTAAATTGACATCAAGAAATCGGAAATTCTATACAACTTGATGACGTCATATGACGTTATTTGACGTTCATCTTTACAAAATGCAAAGGAAACACAGAGAGCAATAATCCGCCAAATATCAACTTTCTATCTCATCTAGAATCGATTTTATATGGATTTGAAATTTGACGTCCTTGGTTCGAATCTTGGATTCGCCATAGAACCTTAGTTCTTTCGAATTTTGGCAAACCTATATAATCCTGCACAATGAGGTCTTAATATATAACTTCTGTGAAAATTCCATGACAATCCGTCCATAAATGACGGCTGTACAGCGCGTACAAACTTTGGTAGCTATTTTTAGTTCTGACGTCATGTGACGTCATGTGAAGATAAAAATAATATATTCCAAAATGCCATTGCTTCAGGTGTCTGTTGATAGAATTTCTTTGTCCTAGACCTTCAGCAACTTAATGAAATAACAACATGAAAAGGTTGGAAAAAAAGAATAATAATAATAAAAGACAGAACAAACCCAAAAGGTCTTTCTGCAAAAAAGCAGAAAGCCCTAATAATAATAATAACTAGATGTCATTCGTTTAAACGAATGATAGGACTTTCTGCAACATCTGCTTTATATAGTATATATAGAAGATGACATAATAGATAATCTGTCCAAATTGCAACTTTCTATCTCCTCTATTTCTATATAAAATAGCACAAATAGAACACATTCTGTGAATTTTAATAAAAGTCCGCCCATATCTTGCACATGTAGTTTACATACAACATTTATACTATGTCATATGACATGAAAGAAAAATGAAACAGTGTTCAAATGTAAGTTTCTAACTTTCATCACACATAGAATTTCATCACTCCAGCTCAGTTGTAACCTTGTTTAATTTTAGCCTCATTAGGAAGAAGTATTGAATATTTGTATAGTGCTATATCCTTTCGACACCTGTAACGTAGTTAATCGTATTTAGCGATTTTGGCGTGTTTGGGCTTCCGTAGTTTTGCCATAAATTCCTGGAATTTCGAACTATGGTGATATTTTGAAAGGTAACATCCCAGCCTACAAACTGATGCAATATGAATATCGTTAGCATAACAATGCAGTTTTTAGATGGTCTAAAATGTGGGGCTGCGTGTGAATTTTTCAAGGCTTGCAAACTGCTCGCTAGCTACATAGTGTTGCAAATACGGATTTTTGTCTTGTGCCGTTGTACATGTATTAACTTCAATGCTTATTTTGGGAACAGTCAACATTCGACAAAAAACAACAACAACAACAAAAAAAAAAAAATCAAGATATAGCCCATCAATTGCAATTTGATTTTTTTTTTTTTTTTTTTTTTTTTTTTTTAAGTCGTTGCGCAACTATTTTAGCTTGGTGACCCCTGCGCGTGACCTTTTCCATATTTTTATGATGCATGATTATGAAATATCTTATTCTCTAACTTTCTTATATGAAGTCCAATTTCAATAAACTTGGTACCGTTAGAAAGCTCTTAAAACATGCTACATTTTACATGCATAATGTATAAACTTATCTTCAGTCGTTTCTGAGATATTGACTGTTAAACCTCAAGAAAACAGCATATTATCAGCAAAATTAGCTTCATTTCATTTAGTTTTTTGCTTATAACTTTGTATTGCGTAAACCAATTTTAATAAACTAAATATCTTTGGAAACGTCAATTATTCAGCTATAATTCGTATTCATACATATATTTACAAAAATCGATATTTATTGAGATATGGCTACATATATGCAGTAGGGGTGAAATCAAAATTTCCTCACGTGCCTAATAACCCATAAACCTTTTATCGTCCTAGGACTATTGCAACATATTAAAATAAGCGTTTAGTTAGGAAGAAGAAAAGAATAATAATAATAAACAAATGACGTCACGTGACGTCATATGACGTTTATTTTCACATAATTGTTAAGACACCCAGAGACCTACTAACTGACAAAATTTCAACTTTCTATCTCAAATAGGACAGTTTTTATAAGCATTTAAATATTGACGTCATTGGTTCGAATCTTGGATCCGCCATATATGCTTGGACTTTTCGAATTTTGAAAAACGGACACCGGTATACACAATAAGAACGTAATATACACATTCTGTGAAAATTTGATGAAAATCGGTTCATAAACAATGGCTCTGGACCGCGTACAAACTTTTGTTGCATATTTCAAGTGTGACGTCATATGACGTCATAGGCTTCTGAAAATCTTTGAAATCGAAATTACAGCATCTGAAGCATGCGGCATTAATTTTTCATTGCCCTTCATAAATTTCAAGATATAGAAATAATCTTGTTAGAATTAGAAATTCATTATCATATAATGACGTCACGTGACGTCATATGACATTTATTTTCACAAAATGTTTAAGACTCCCAGAGACCTATATACTGACCCAATATCATCTTTCTATCTCAAATAGGACCGATTTTATAAGAATTTGAAAATTTACGACCTTGGTTCGAATCTTGGAATCGCTATAGAACCTTGGACTTTTCGAATTTTGAAAAACGGACACCGGGATGCACAACTAGAACTTAATATACACATTCTGTGAAAATTTGATGAAAATC
Source organism: Solen grandis (assembly GCA_021229015.1). Lineage (NCBI taxonomy): Eukaryota > Metazoa > Mollusca > Bivalvia > Adapedonta > Solenidae > Solen > Solen grandis. The sequence goes on from CM037785.1 coordinate 2,235,586, forward strand.
GGTTCATAAACAATGGCTGTAGACCGCGTACAAACTTTTGTTGCATATTTCCAGTGTGACGTCATATGACGTCATAGGCATATGAAAATCATAGAAATCAAAATTTCAGCGTTTGAAGCATGTGTCTTTAAATTTTCATTGCCTTTCGACAATTTCAACATATAGAAATATTCTTGTTAATATTAGAAATACATTATCATATAATGACGTCACGTGACGTCATATGAGAAATATTTTCACAAAATTTTTAAAACTTCTAGAGACCTATATACTGACTAAATATCAACTTTCTTTCTTAAATAGGACAGATTTTATAAGCATTTAAAAATTTCCGACCTTGGTTCGAATCTTGGATTCGCTATAGAACCATGGACTTTTCGAATTTTGAAAAACGGACACCGGGATGCACAACTAGAACTTAATATACACAATCTGTGAAAATTTGATGAAAATCGGTTCACAAACAATGGCTGTAGACCGCGTACAAACTTTTGTAGCATATTTCAAATGTGACGTCATATGACGTCATAGGCATATGAAAATCATAGAAATCAAAATTTCCTGACGTGGCTAATAAGTCATAAAAATTTCATCGTCCTAGGAGTATTGCAACATAGAAAAATAAGCGTTTAGTTAGGAAGAAAAAAAGAATAATAATAATAAGAAGAAGAAGAAAAAAACAGTACAAACCCAATAGGACTTTCTGCCGAAAGGGCAGAAAGTCCTAATAAACATAACAAACCCAATAGGACTTTCTGCTTTAGGCAGAAAGTCCTAATAATAATAATAAACATAACAAACCCAATAGGACTTTCTGCTTGAGGCAGAAAGTCCTAATAATAATAATAAGAAGAAGAAGAAGAATAAACAGTACAAACCCAATAGGACTTTCTGCTTTAGGCAGAAAGTCCTAATAAACATAACAAACCCAATAGGACTTTCTGCTTTAGGCAGAAAGTCCTAATAAACATAACAAACCCAATAGGACTTTCTGCTTTATAACAAAGGCAATATGCTTATCGGTCCTGGTGTACACCATTGCATTCTAAAATGCACCTCATTCTCTCAAATACGCATCGCAATTCACCTTTCAACACGGGCACTCTTTCCTGCGTAGGAACGTCCGGATAGAGGGTAACCAACCCAATAACCGCCTTCTTCTCTTCCTTCAAATTGCTAGATTTTCATATACAAGCCCTTTCCGAAAAACATGAATATCTGCCATGTTTGTTGACGGAATCACTTGAAATTTTCAGGACTTTTTGCACATTGTAGGTTACGGCATTCGTGCAAATTTCAACTTCAAACATCAACTTGCCGATTTTATATGAATTTTTTAATAATTTCTGCTTAAATATGCATGACGTTATAATCACGTGACCAAACAAGTATTCCTTGCAGTATACATCACTTCACTTTTCAGTGTGTTAATCCTGAAGAAATCATGATTTTTGACTCAAAGTTCATGAAACTACAGCGTTTCAATTTCGTTAAAAGTACACTTTTCGCCTTTCTGTCATAACTCAACCAATTCAACCCCGATCTTCAAAAACTAAATATCACCTGAAAGGTCTTTCAAATCACTACAGATTTTGTCCACAGTGTCTAGGTAGAATCTTTTTCGTTTTTGAGATACACCTTGCCGAATAAAAACACCAACAACTGACATATGACCTTGACCTTTACGATTTTCCGGAAACGGAAGTGACTGAAGTAAATGAGATGCTATGTTGCACATTCAGTGAAAATTGTATGCAAATCGGTCAAAAGATAAGGCATGTAGTGCTAAAAAACCCTACATTTTGGATTAAAAGTTTGTTAACGCGTCATGACGTCATTCTACGTCATACGACGTCAGTCTTTTCAGAGCTGTAAGAAATTGATAAGACACATGTTCTGTCCAAATTTGAAGTTTCTAGCTTATCTGAGTGCTTCGTAATACTTAAATAAATTTTCAGGTCCAAAGTTCGAAACTTGGTTCAGCCATAGATCCTTGGTCTTTTTGAATGTTGCAAAATGTATATAATCCTGCACAACAAAGTCCCAATCCATACATTCTGTGAAAAAATCAAGTCAATTGGTTAAGAAATGACGGCTGTAGAGCGCGAAAACTATTTTTCACTATTTTTAGCTGTGACGTCATGTGACGTCATAGGGTGCTGAAGATGCTTTTGTTCAAAAGCGAATCGTTTGCTTTCATAACTCTGAAATTTTCATTATTCTGAACAACTGGCATCATGTCGATATCATTGCCCTAAAATGAAAATGAAGAAGTATGCTTATGACGTCACATGACATCATATGACGTCACGACTCAAAATATTTGTAGAAATTCTGCAGAACTGCAAACTGTGTAAGTTTCAACTTTCTATCTCATCCTGAAGCTCTTTAATCCTAAAATGAAATTTTCGGTCCTATGTTCGAATCTTATTTCAGCCACAGAACTTCGGTCTTTCGGAATTTCGGTTAGCTGACAAGATATGCACACCTTTGATTCAAGATGTACCATCTGTGAAAATTTGAAGAAAATCCGACCATAAATGACGGCTGTAGAGCGCGAACACCTTTTTTCACTATTTTTAGCTGTGACGTCATGTGACGTCATAGGGTGCTGAAGATGCTTTTGTTCAAAAGCGAATACTTTGCTTTTATAACTCTGAAATTTTCATTATTCTGAACAACTGGCATCATGTCGAAATCATTGTCCTAAAATGAAAATTAAGAAGTATGCTTATGACGTCACATGACGTCATATGACATCATGACTCAAAATATTTGTAGAAATTCTGCAGAACTGTAAACTGTATAAGTTTCAACTTTCTATCTCATCCTGAAGCTCTTTCTTATGCCATTGTGACTCAATCTTATTTCAGCCACAGAACTTCGGTCTTTCGGAATTTCGGTTAGCTGACAGGATATGCACACCTTTGATTCAAAATGTACCCATTGTGAAAATTTGAAGAAAATCCGACCATAAATGACGGCTGTAGAGCGCGAACACCATTTTTCACTATTTTTAGCTGTGACGTCATATGACGTCATAGGGTGCTGAAAATCATTGAAATCAAAATTTCCTCACGTGACTAATAAGCCATAAAAATTTCATCGTCCTAGGACTATGGCAACATATAAAAATAAGCGTTTAGTTAGGAAGAAGAAAAGAATAATAATAATAATAATAATAACTAGACTTCTTTTGTTTTGAACAAAAGATAGGGCTTTCTGCACTGCAAACCATGACAAACCTGGTGTTTTTCGAATTTTGGCAAACCTATATAATCCTGCACAATGAAGTCGTAATATATAACTTCTGTGAAAATTCCATGCCAATCCGTCCATAAATGACGGCTGTGCAGCGCGGATGAACTTTGGTAGCTTTTTTAAGTTTTGATGTCATGTGGCGTCATATGAAAATTTTACTCATTAAATCTTAATGTTCATGATTACCTACATAGGACATTAAATTTTCATTGTCTATGAACCTTTGCAACATGAGTAAATTGACATTCAGGAATCGGAAATTCTCTACAATTTGATGACGTCATATGACGTTCATCTTTTCAAAATGCAAAGGAAAAACACAGAGACGTATAAGCTCGCTAAATATCAAATTTCTATCTCATCTAGAAACGATTTTATACGTATTTAAAATTTGACGTCCTTGGTTCGAATCTTGGATTCGTCAAAGAACCTTAGTTCTTTCGAATCTTGGCAAACCTACAGAATCCTGCACAATGAGGTCGTAATATATAACTTCTGTGAAGATTCCATGCCAATCTATCAATAAATGACGGCTGTACAGAGCGGACAAACTTTGGTAGTTATTTATAGTTCTGACAACATGTGACGTCATATGAAAATTTTAAACATTGAATCTAAATGTTCCTGATTATGTACAAAGGACATTTAATTTGCATTGTCTATGAAGCTTTGCAACATGGGAAATTGACATCAAGAAATCGGAAATTCTAACAACTTGATGATGTCAATGACGTCATATGACGTTCATCTTTACAAAATGCAAAGGAATCACAGAGACGTATATAATCTCGCCAAATATCAACTTTCTATCTCATCTAGAAACGATTTTATACGTATTTGAAATTTGACGTCCTTGGTTCGAATCTTGGATTCGCCATAGAACCTTTGCTTTTTCGAATCTTGGCAAACCTATATAATCCTGCACAATGAGATCGTAATATATAACTTCTGTGAAAATTCCATGACAATCCGTCCATAAATGACGGCTGTACAGCGCGTACAAACTTTGGTAGCTATTTTTAGTTCTGACGTCATGTGACGTCATATGAAAATTTTAAACATTGGATCAAAATGAACATGATCACCTACAAAGGATTTTAAATTTCCATTGTTTATGAACCCTTGCAACATGAGTAAATTGACATCAAGAAATCGGAAATTCTATACAACTTGATGACGTCATTTGACGTCATATGACGTTCATCTTTATTTTATGCAAAGGAAACACAGAGACGTATATAATCTCGCCAAATATCAACTTTCTATCTCATCTAGAAACGTTTTTTATATGGATTTGAAATTTGACGTCCTAGGTTCGAATCTTGGATTCGCCATAGAACCTTAGTTCTTTCGAATCTTGGCAAACCTATATAATCCTGCACAATGAGGTCGTAATATATAACTTCTGTGAAAATTCCATGCCAATCCGTTCATAAATGACGGCTGTACAGCGCGTACAAACTTTGGTAGTTATTTTTAGTTCTGACGTCATGTGACGTCATATGAAAATTTTAAACATTGAATCTAAATGTTCATGATTACCTACATAGGACATTAAATTTTCATTGTCTATGAGCCTTTGCAACATGAGTAAATTGACATCAAGAAATCGGAAATTCTATACAACTTGATGACGTCATATGACGTCATATGCTTCATCTTTACAAAATGCAAAGGAAACACAGAGACATATAATCGCGCCAAATATCAACTTTCTATCTCATCTAGAAACGATTTTATATGGATTTGAAATTTGACGTCCTTGGTTCGAATCTTGGATTCGCCATAGAACCTTAGTTCTTTCGAATCTTGGCAAACCTATATAATCCTGCACAATGAGGTCTTAATATATAACTTCTGTGAAAATTCCATGACAATCCGTCCATAAATGACGGCTGTACAGCGCGTACAAACTTTGGTAGCTATTTTTAGTTCTGACGTCATGTGACGTCATTTGAAGATAAAAATAATATATTCCAAAATGCCATTGCTTCAGGTGTCTGTTGATAGAATTTCTTTGTCCTAGACCTTCAGCAACTTAATGAAATAACAACATGAAAAGGTTGGAAAAAAAGAATAATAATAATAAAAGACAGAACAAACCCAATAGGTCTTTCTGCGAAAAGCAGAAAGCCCTAATAATAACTAGATGTTCTTTTGTTCTGACAAAAGATAGGACTTTCTGCGACACTGAGTCAAACTTGAGCGACTGAGTCACTTTGATCCTTTTACACATGCTATCTAAATATCAGTATCCTAGCTCATCTGGATAAGATGTTATGCTTGAATGGATTTTGACGTTGTCTTCTTCCAAATCTTGAAAAACGGACACCGGGATACACAATAAGAACCTAATATTCATATTCTGTGAAAATTTGATGAAAATCGGCCCATAAATAATGGATCTGGACGGTGTACAAACTTTTAGAGTCAATTTCAATTGTGACGTCACATGACGTCATAAGCCTATGCTAATCATTGAAATCGAAATTTCAGCATCTGAAGCATATGTCATTAAATTTCCATTGCCATTCAATAATTTCAACATAGAGAAATATTCTTGTTAATATTAGAAATACATTATCATATAATGACGTCACGTGACGTCATATGACGTTTATTTTCACAAAATGTTTAAGACTCTTAGAGACCTATATACTGTCCAAATACCACTTTTCTATCTCAAATAGGACCGATTTTATAAGCATTTAAAAATTTACGACCTTGGTTCGAATCTTGAATTCGCTATAGAACCATGGACTTTTCGAGTTTTTAAAAAAGGACACCGAGATTCACAACGAGAACTTAATATACACATTCTGTGAAAATTTGATGAAAATCGGCCCAATAATAATGGCTCTGGACCGTGTACAAACTTTCGTAGTCAATTTCAAATGTGACGTCATATGACGTCATAGGCTTCTGATAATCATTGAAATCAAAATTTCAGCATCTGAAGCATGTGTCATTAAATTTTCATTGCCCTTCGAAAATTTCAACATATAGAAATAATCTTGTTAGAATTAGAAAATCCTTATCATATAATGACGTCACGTGACGTCATATGACATTTATTTTCACAAAATGTTTAAGACTCCCAGAGACCTATATATTAACCATATATCATCTTTCTATCTCAAATAGGACCGATTTTATAAGAATTTGAACATTTACGACCTTGGTTCGAATCTTGGAATCGCTACAGAACCTTGGACTTTTCGAATTTTGAAAAATGGACACCGGGATGCACAACAGGAACTTAAAATACACATTCTGTGAAAATTTGATGAAAATCGGCCCATTAATAATGGCTCTGGGCCGTGTACAAACTTTCGTAGTCAATTTCAAATGTGACGTCATATGACGTCATAGGCTTTGAAAAATCATGGAAATCGAAATTTCAGCGTCTGAATCATTTGTCATTAAATTTTCATTGCCCTTCGACAATTTTAACATATAGAAATACTCTTGTTAATATTAGAAATACATTATCATATAATGACGTCACGTGACGTCATATGACGTTTATTTTCTCAAAATGTTTAAGACTCTTAGAGACCTATATACTGACCTAATATCATCTTTCTATCTCAAATAGGACCGATTTTATAAGCATTTGAAAATTTACGACCTTGGTTCGAATCTTGGAATCGCTATAGAACCTTGGACTTTTCGAATTTTGAAAAACGGACACCGGGGTGCACAACTAGAACTTAATATACACATTCTGTGAAAATTTGATGAAAATCGGTCCATTAACAATGGCTATGGACAGTTTACAAACTTTTGTAGCATATGTCAATTGTGACGTCATATGACGTCATAGACATATCAAAATCATAGAAATCAAAATTTCCTCACGTGACTAATAAGCCATAAAAATTTCATCGTCCTAGAATTATTGCAACATAGAAAAATAAGCGTTTAGTTAGGAAGAAAAAAAGAATAATAATAATAATAAGAAGAAGAAGAACTAGATGTCATTCGTGAAAACGAATGATAGGACTTTCTGCAAGCCGTGTTAATGCAAAAAGCAGGAGATAGAAGTTTCATGTAATGACTCACCTCTGGTAGTATTTCATGTTCATGCTGAACAATTGACATTATATTCCGAAATTAGTGCAAATGATAAGAACTAAGCATTAGTCTGTGACGTAACATGATGTCATATGACGTCAGGACATGACTGCAAACTTGATTTCTAGTTTGAAGGTCCTATGTTCGAATCTTACTTCAGCCACAATACTTCGGTTTTTCGGAATTAAGGTTAGCTGACAAAATATTCACACCTTAATTTCAAGATGTACCATCTGTAAAAATTTGAAGAAAATCCGACCATAAATGGCGGCTGTAGAGCGTGAAAACCATTTTTCACTATTTTTAGCTCTGACGTCACATGACGTCATAGGGTGCTGAAAATTATTATGTTCAAAAGCGTATACTTTACTGTCATAACTCTGAAATTTGCATTATTCTGAACAACTGGCATCATGTCGAAATCATTGAACTAAAATAAAATTTAAGAAGTATGCTTATGACGTTACATGACGTCCTTTGACGTCACGACTCAAAATATGTGTAGAAATTCTGCAGAACTGAAAACTTTGTAAGTTTCAACTTTCAATCTCATCCTGAAGCTCTTTAATCCTAAAATGAAATTTTTGGTCCTATGTTCGAATCTTATTTCAGCCACAGAACTTCGGTCTTTCGGAATTTCGGTTAGCTGACAGGATATGCACACCTTAGTTTCAAGATGTACCATCTGTGAAAATTTGAAGAAAATTTGACCATAAATGGCGGCTGTAGAGCGTGAAAACCATTTTTCAATATTTTTAGCCCTGACGTCACATGACGTCAAAGGGTGCTGAAGATGCTTTTGTTCAAAAGAGCATACATTACTATCATAACTCTGAAATTTTCATTATTCTGAACAACTGGCATCATGTCGAAATCATTAGCCTTAAATGAAAATTTAGATGTATGCTTATGACGTCACATGACGTCATTTGACGTCACGACTCAAAACATATGTAGAAATTCTGCAGAACTGCAAACTGTGTAAGTTTCAACTTTCTATCTCATCCTGAAGCTCTTTTATCCTAAAATGAAATTTTCGGTCCTATGTACGAATCTTATTTCAGCCACAGAACTTCGGTCTTTCGGAATTTCGGTTAGCTGACAGGATATGCACACCTTAGTTTAAAGATGTACCATATGTGAAAATTTGATGAAAATCCGACCATAAATGACGGCTGTAGAGCGCAAACACTATTTATTACTATTTTTAGCTGTGACGTCAGGTGACGTCATAGGGTGCTGAAGATGCTTTTGTTCAAAAGCGCATACATTACTGTCATAACTCTGAAATTTTAATTATTCTGAACAACTGGCAACATGTCGAAATCATTGCCCTAAAATGAAAATTAAGAAATATGCTAATGATGTCATATGACGTCATATGACGTCACGACTCAAAATATGTATAGAAATTCTGTAGGACTGCAAACTTTGTAAGTTTCAACTTTCTATCTCATCCTGAAGCTCTTTAATCCTAAAATGAAATTTTTGGTCCTATGTTCGAATCTTATTTCAGCCACAGAACTTCGGTCTTTCGGACCTTCGGTTAGCTGACAGGATATGCACACCTTAGTTACATGATGTACCATCTGTGAAAATTTGAAGAAAATCCGACCATAAATGACGGCTGTAGAGCGCGAACACCATTTTCCACTATTTTTTGCTGTGACGTCATGTGACGTCATAGGGTGCTGAAGATGCTTTTTTTTCAAAAGATCATACTTGACTTTCATAACTCTGAAATTTTAATTATTCTGAACAACTGGCATCATTTCGAAATCATTGCCCTAAAATGAAAATTTAGAAGTATGCTTATGACGTCACATGACGTCATTTGACATCAGGACTCAAAATATGTATAGAAATTCTGCAGAACTGCAAACTGTGTAAGTTTCAACTTTCTATCTCATCCTGAAGCTCTTTGATCCTAAAATGAAATTTTCGGTCCTATGTTCGAATCTTATTTCAGCCACAGAACTTCGGTCTTTCGGAATTTCGGTTAGCTGACAGGATATGCACACCTTTGATTCAAGATGTACCATCTGTGAAAATTTGAAGAAAATCCGACCATAAATGACGGCTGTAGATCGCGAACACCATTTTTCACTATTTTTAGCTGTGACGTCATGTGACGTCATAGGGTGCTGAAAATCATTGAAATCAAAATTTCCTCACGTGACTAATAAGCCATAAAAATTTCATCGTCCTAGGACTATTGCAACATATAAAAATAAGCGTTTAGTTAGGAAGAAGAAAAGAATAATAATAATAATAATAATAATAAACATAACAAACCCAATAGGACTTTCTGCCGAAAGGGCAGAAAGTCCTAATAAACAGTACAAACCCAATAGGACTTTCTGCTTGAGGCAGAAAGCCCTAATAAACATAACAAACCCAATAGGACTTTCTGCTTTAGGCAGAAAGTCCTAATAATAATAAACATAACAAACCCAATAGGACTTTCTGCTTAAGGCAGAAAGTCCTAACTAGATGTCATTCGTGAAAACGAATGATAGGACTTTCTGCAAGCTGTGTTAATGCAAAAAGCAGGAGATAGAAGTTTCATGCAATGATTCACCTCTGGTAGTAATTCATGTTCATGCTAAACAATTGACATTATATTCCGAAATTAGTGCAAATGATAAGAACTTAGTATTAGTCTGTGACGTAACATGATGTTATATGACGTCAGGACATGACTGCAAACTTGATTTCTAGTTTAAAGGTCCTATGTTCGAATCTTACTTCAGCCACAATACTTTGGTTTTTCGGAATTAAGGTTAGCTGACAAAATATTCACACCTTAGTTTCAAGATGTACCATCTGTAAAAATTTGAAGAAAGTCTGATCACAAATGGCGGCTGTAGAGCGCGAATACCATTTTTCACTATTTTTAGCTCTGACGTCAGGTGACGTCATAGGGTGCTGAAAATGCTGTTGCTCAAAAGCGCATACTTTACTGCAATAACTCTGAAATTTTCATTATTCTGAACAACTGGCATCATGTCGAAATCATTGCCCCAAATTAAAATTAAATGGTATGCTTATGACGTCCTATGACGTCACGATTCAAAATATTTGTAGAAATGCTGCAGAACTGCAAACTGTGTAAGTTTCAACTTTCTATCTCATCCTGAAGCTCTTCAATCCTAAAATAAAATTTTTGGTCCTATGTAAGAATCTTATTTCAGCCACAGAACTTCGGTTTTTCGGAATTTCGGTTAGCTGGCAGGATATGCACACCTTAGTTTTGAAGGTGTACCATCTTTTAAAATTTTAAGAAAATCCGACCATAAATGACGGCTGTAGAGCGCGAACACCAATTTTCACTTTTTTTAGCTGTGACGTCATATGACGTCATAGGGTGCTTAAGATGCTTTTTTTTAAAAGCGCATCCATTTCTATCATAACTCTGAAATTTTCATTATTCTGAACAACTGGCATCATGTCGAAATCATTGCCTTTAAATGAAAATTAAGATGTATGCTTATGACGTCACATGACGTCATATGACGTCACGACTCAAAATAAATGTAGAAATTCTGCAGAACTGCAAACTATGTAAGTTTCAACTTTCTATCTCATCCCA
>CM037785.1:2246615-2268631 GCA_021229015.1 Solen grandis
TTTTCTGTTCATTCTTCATGGAATTTTCACACGATATGTATTGTTATGTTTGAAAGGGCCTCACAATTCAAAAAATAAAAAAGAATTGAAAAGGTCAAGGTCATATTACGATTATTGTGTTTTTATTCGGCCACAAATAGCTCCAAAACTAAAAATATTTCATTGTGAGTATATGAACAAAAGTTTTAGTTCTTAAAGAGCTCTTTCCAGTGATGTTTAGTTTGTAAAGATCGGCCTTGATTTGGTCATTATACGGCAGTCCAAAGTTTGATCCTTTTTTGGAATAATTGTAAATCAGGTTTTATGCTTCAAATTCTGATACATAAGAATAAAAAGTTTGACTTGTGCGACTAACGTTAGTATACATGATTAAACTATTTGCTGCTTTGCTAGGTACCTAACATTAAAATTTTAATCAATTTTCTTTCTCATTTTGCCGCTAGGGGGCGCTTTTCTTGAAATCATTCTTTTGCTTATAACTCAAAAAGTTGAAGTCCGATTTGAATGCGGTTTTTTGCATTCTGTTCCCTGTTGATAGCCTAATAACATATGATAGGATTCGAGGGTCCGTGTGGCTGGAAGCTTTTGAGCTACGGAAGGTTGAATGTTCGAACCTTGCAAGAAAACAAAAACAAAACAAAAACTGTGCAAATGAGGGTAGGTCTACGAAAAACCTATCCGTTTTTGTTAGAGATCAGATAGAAGAATTCCGTCTCCGGCAAACCATTTAAAAGACGTATACACACAAAATATATGGGATGGCGAATTAAGGAAATGCGTGGTTTGTCCTCTAGAAACGGTCAAACTTCACTAAATTTTAGGAAAAATTAAAATTTCAAAAACATGTTTTGTCGCTCCTGACTTTATTTTCTGTTCATTCTTCATGAAATTTTCACACGATATGTATTGTTATGTTTGAAAGGGCCTCATAATTCAAAAAGTAAAAAAGAATTGAAAAGGTCAAGGTCATATTACGATTATTGTGTTTTTATTCGGCCACAAATAGCTCCAAAACTAAAAATATTTCATTGAGAGTATATGAACAAAAGTTTTAGTTCTTAAAGAGCTCTTTCTGGAAATGTTTAGTTTTTGAAGATCGGACTTGATTTGGTCATTATACGGCAGTCCAAAGTTTGATCCTTTTTTGGAATAATTGTAAATCAGGTTTTATGCTTCAAATTCTGATACATAAGAATAAAAAGTTTGACTAGTGCGACTTATATACTTGTTTGAACTATTTGCTGTTTTTGCAATTTTGTTTCTAATTTTGCCGCTAGAGGGCGTTTTGCTTAAAATCACTATTTTGCTTATAACTCAAAATGTTAAAGTCTGATTTAAATGCGGTTTTCAGCATTTTGTTCATTGTTGACTGCACCACAGAATGGGATGGATTTCAAGGGACAGTGTATGGGAAAATATATGCGCTAGAAGAGTTTGAATGTTCTAACATTGCACAAAAAAAAAACAAAAAAAACTGTGCAAATGAGAGTAGGTCTTCAAAAACCTTTTCGTTCTGTTTCAGATTGAAAATTGTGGCTGAGTTGAAATAAAGTGTTCAAGTTGATTAGGTTAAAAGCGAAAACCGAGATACCGCTTGCGGTTCTAGTTTATTTTTATTATTTTTCCAATTCCACCCATTTTTGTGTCCAGCCTAGCGGCCAGATGAAAAAAGCTACAGCTATGAAATTTTGGGCATGGAGTCATCTTTATCTGAACATGTGCCTAATTGGTCAAACTTTTCACTTTTGTTTCTGATTTAGCCACTAGGGGGCGCAATGCATGTAATCACTGTTTTGCTAATAACTCAAAAATTTGAAACCTGATTTAGATGCGGTTTTTTACATAATGTTCCTTGTTGACAGCCCAATCAAATATGATGGAAATCTCATCATCGAGTACGGGAAAAAAATTGTTCTAGGAGAGGTTGAATGTTCGAACCTTGGAAAAAAGTGAAATAATGAGGGTAGGTCTACGAAAAACCTTCCCACTTTTGTTAGAGATCAGATAGAAGAATTCTGTTTGCTGCATACGATTTGCAAGACATATACGCACAAAATATATGGGGTGGCGAATTTAGGAAATGCGTGGTTTGTCCTCTAGAAAAGGTCAAACTTCACTAAATTTTAGGAAAAATTAAAATTTCAAAAACATGTTTTTGTCGCTCCTGACTTTATTTTTGTTCATTCTTATGAAATTTTCACAGATATGTATTGTTATGTTTGAAAGGGCCTCACAAATCAAAAATTAAAAAAAGAATTGAAAAGGAAGGCATATTACGATTATTGTGTTTTTATTCGGCCACAAATAGCTCCAAAACTAAAAATATTTTATTGAGAGTATATGAACAAAAGTTTTAGTTCTTAAAGAGCTCTTTCCAGTGATGTTTAGTTTTTGAAGATCGGACTTGTTTTGGTCATTATACGGCAGTCCAAAGTTTGATCCTTTTTTGGAATAATTGTAAATCAGGTTTTATGCTTCAAATTCTGATACACAAGAATAAAAAGTTTGACTTGTGCGACTAGTATTCTTGATTGAACTATTTGCTGCTTTGCTAGGTACCAAACAGTAAAATTTTATCAATTTTCTATCTCATTTTGCCGCTAGGGGGCGCTTTTCTTGAAATCATTCTTTTGCTTATAACTCAAAAAGTTGAAGCCTGATCCAAATGCGGCTAATTGAATTATGTTCCTTGTTGATACCCTAATAAAATATGATAGTTTCTAGGTATGAGTGGCTGAAACTTTTTGAGCTAGTAACGGAAGGTTGAAAGTTCGAATCTCGTAAAAAAACTGCAAATGAGGGTAGGTCTACGAAAAACCTATCCATTTTTGTTAGAAATCAGATAGAAGAATTCTGTTTGCTGCAAATGATTTGCAAGACATATACGCACAAAATATATGGGTTGGTGAATTTAAGAAATGCATGGTTTGTCCTCTAGAAAAAGGTCAAACTTCACTAAATTTTAGGAAAAATTAAAATTTCAAAAACATGTTTTTTTTTGTTGCTCCTGACTTTATTTTCTGTTCATTCTTCATGAAATTTTCACAAGTTATGTATTGTTATGTTTGAAAGGGCCTCACAATTAAAAAGTTAAAAAAACGTTGAAAAGGTCAAGGTCATATTACGATAATTGTGTTTTTATTCGGCCCCAAAGTGCTCCAAATCTAAAAATATTTCATTGAGAGTATATGAACAAAAGTTTTAGTTCTAAATAGTTCTTTCGTATAATGTTTAGTTTTTGAAGATCGGACTTGATCTTTTCATTTTACGGCAATCCAAAGTTTGATCCTTTTTTGGAATAATTGTTATTCAGTTTTTATGCTTAAAATTGTGATATAGAAGAAAAAGAATGTTCGATTAGTGCGACTTATATACTTTTTTGAACTATTTGCTGAATTTCTAGATACCTAATTGTAAAATTTTTATCATTTTTTTTCTCATTTTGCCGCTAGAGGGCGCTTTGCTTAAAATCACTCTTTTGCCTATAACTCAAAACGTTAAAGTCTAATCGAAATGCGGTTTTCAGCATTTTGTTCCTTGTACCACAGAATGTGATGATTTCAAAGTATAGGGTATGGGGAAATATTTGCGTTAGAGGAGTTTGAATGTTCTAACATTCCAAAAAAAAAAAAAAAAAAAAAAAACTGTGCAAATGAGAGTAGGTCTTCAAAAAACCTGTTCTGTTTCATATTGAAAATTGTGGCTGAGTTGAAATAAAGTGTTCAAGTTGATTAGGTTAAAAGCGAAAACCAAGATACCGCTTGCGGTTCTAGTTTATTTTTATTAGGTTTTCGCATCGCTTGCGAAAACCTATTGTTCTTCTTCTGTTTTATTTTTTTTTTTTTATTATTATTTTTCTAACCTTTTTTTGTGAACGGCATATCACCATGATAGAAAAAAGTCACATTTCTGATTTTTTTACCACTTTTGTCCTATGATCTGAATTTGATCCTAACGTTGAGAAAATTTTCATTTTTGTCTTAGTTTTGCCGCTAGGGGGCGTTTTGTAAAAGTTACTAAGGGCTAATAACTCTGTTATTTGAGGTCCGATTCAAATGCGGTTTTTTGCATTGTGTTCCTTGTTAGAAACTTAATAAAATATGATAGTTACAAAAAAATTGCGTATATAAAACTTTCGTGCTACAGGAGGTTGAATGTTCGAATCTCGATAAAACGGTGAAATGAAGGTAGGTCTACGAAAAAAGTCCCCATTTTATTCAGAGATGAGAGAGGGGAATTTTGTTTGTTGCATATGATTTGCAAGACATATACGCACAAAATATATGGTGTGGCAATTTTGAGAAATGCATGATTTGTCCACAGTTCGCGGTCAAACTTAACCAATATTTTCGAAAAATCAACATTTTAAAAGCATGACTTTAAGGTTATTTGCAGCTCCTGATTTTATTTTTTATTCAATCTTCATCCTTTTTTCACTGTTAATGCATTTTTATAAAACAAATAAAATCATAGAAAAAAAATCACCTATAATATGCAAAGGTCAAGGTCATATACCAATTATTATTATTTATATCGGCATAAAATAGCTCCAAATCTAAAAATATTTTATAGAAAGTATATGAACAAAAGTTTTAGTCTGTGAAGAGATCTTTCCATTAATGTTTAGTTTTTGAAGATCGGACTTCATTTGATCAAGTGACCACAGTCCAAAGTTTGATCCTCTTATCAAACAATTGTATATCCATATGTTTCCACTTTTTTGCTGTTCCTGACTTTATTTTTTGTTCAATCTTTATCGTTATTTCACTGTTTATGCATTTTTATAAAACAAATAAAATCAAAGAAAAAAAATCAAGCATAATATGTAAAGGTCAAGGTCATATACCAATTATTATTATTTTTATCGGCACAAAATAGCTCCAAATCTAAAAATATTTTATAGAAAGTATATGAACAAAGGTTTTAGTCTATGAAGAGATCTTTCCATTGGTGTTTAGTTTTTGATGATCGGACTTCATTTGATCAAATGACCACAGTCCAAAGTTTGATCCTCTTATCAAACATTTGTATATCCATATGTTTCCTCTTTTTTGCTGCTCCTGACTTTACTTTTTGTTCAATCTTCATCATTATTTCACTGTTTATCCATTTTAATAAAACAAATAAAGTCATAGGAAGAAAATCAAGCATAATATGCAAAGGTCAAGGTCATATACCAATTATTATTATTTATATCGGCATAAAATAGCTCCAAATCTAAAAATATTTTATAGAAAGTATATGAACAAAATTTTTAGTCTGTGAAGAGATCTTCCCATTGGTGTTTAGTTTTTGAAGATCGGACTTCATTTGATCAAATGACCACAGTCCAAAGTTTGATCCTCTTATCAAACAATTGTATATCCATATGTTTCCTTCTTTTTTGCTGCTCCTGACTTTATTTTTTGTTCAATCTTCATCATTTTTTCACTGTTTATGCATTTTTATAAAACAAATAAAATCATAGAAAAAAATCAAGCATAATATGCAAAGGTCAAGGTCATATACCAAATATTATTGGCACAAAATAGCTCCAAATCTAAAAATATTTTAAAGAAAGTATATGAACAAAAGTTTTAGTTTGTGAAGAGATCTTTCCATTGGTGTTTAGTTTTTGAAGATCGGACTTCATTTGATCAAATTACCACAGTAAAAAGTTTAATCCTTTTATCAAACAATTGTAAAGCCGAATGTTTCCTCTTGTTTGCAGGACTGACTTTTGTTCACTCTTATCATTTTTTCACTGTTTATGCATTTAAATAATACAAATAAACTCATAGTAAATAACGATGAAAATATGCAAAGGTCAAGGTCATAATACCGATTATTGTTATTTTTATCGGCACTAAATAGCTTCAAACCTAAAAATGTTTTATAGAAAATATATGAACAAAAGTTTTAGTTTGTGAAGAGATCTTTCCATTGGTGTTTAGTTTTTGAAGATCGGACTTCATTAGATCAAATTACAACAGTCCAAAGTCTGATCCTTTATCAAAAAATCTTAAATCAGTATGTTACCTCAAAAGTTTATTTCAGGTGGCATATTTTGTGATTTCGTGTCTTTGTCCAAAGTCGAAATAACAACAATATGGCACGTTTTCTTTCTTTCGCCTTTTTTTGGCCAAGACATAAAGACACATGATTGCGTTATTTCCCCTTTCACCTTTAAGGGCTAGTACACGAAAATAAGAAATGGCAGATATCAGCCATCTTAATTTACTGCATTTCTAAGACCTAAATTGCAATATGTAAATAAATTTTGTTTATCATATTCCGCTAAGGGGCACTTTGCTTGATATCTGGGAAGAAAGTCCGGAGAGCTAATGTCAAACCCCCGGTGTCATTTTCGTCGTTGTCGTCCGTGAACAAACCTTTAACCTGGCTTATATTTTTTATATTCTAAGAGATAGAGCTTAGATATTTTACATGTAGATAGCCCAATTCAAGATCTATCATTTGGAACTATGACTTTTGGCTTGTGACCTTGACCTTGGAGTTTGACCTACTTTTCAAAAACTTAAATCTTAGACAAAAAGTGTTGTTACGGCAAGCTATGTTGTCTTCTGACCACTCTTGTTGTTATAACTAAGAAAGTTGATATTCTTGTTGAAAGCCTGATAAATTTGATAAATCTAAGGACCAAAAACCTGAATTTTTCTACTGGCTATAGAAGGTTAAATGTTCGAACCTTGCATAGACTTTGCAGACTTGTGTGGGTATATGAATACATTTCTTTTGCAATCATCTTCAAACTTTGTAACAAATTTTGTACCGAAGTCCGATTAAAGCTTATATCTTTGAATAAATCACATATTATGCACCTTTTTACATAAAAGCAGCAATTTTGTATTTTTAAGTATCAACACACGCATAGAAATTTATTTGCTTTTGTAATACAATTCGTGAATTGCAATGTTTGAAAAGAATGAGATTGAATTGCGAAAACCGATGATATCGCAATTCTAATTGCGATTCTAGTTTTTATTATTATTTTTCTAACCTTTTTTTGTGAACGGCATATCACCATGATAGAAAAAATTCACATTTCTGATTTTTTTACCACTTTTGTCCTAAGATCTGAATTTGATCCTCACGTTGAGAAAATTTTCATTTTTGTCTTAGTTTTGCCGCTAGGTGGCGTTTTGTTAAAATGACTAAGGGCTAATTACTCTGTTATTTGAGGTTCGATTCAAATGCGGTTTTTTGCATTGTGTTCCTTGTCAGAAACTTAATAAAATATGATACGTTTCAATTATTTGCGTATATAAAACTTTCGTGCTACAGGAGGTTGAAAGTTCAAATCTCGATAAAAACGATGAAATAAAGGTAGGTCTACGAAAAAAGTCCCCATTTTTTTCAGAGATGAGATAGGGCAATTTTGCTCGTGGCATATGATTTGCAAGACATATACGCACAAAATATATGGTGTGGCGATTTTGAGAAATGTATGGTTTGTCCACAGTATGCGGTCAAACTTAACAAATATTTTCGAAAAATCAACATTTTCAAAGCATGACTTTTACGGTTATTTGCAGCTCCTGACTTTAATTTTTGTTCAATCTTCATCATTATTTCACTGTTTATACATTTTTATAAAACAAATAAAATAAAGGAAGGATACCAATAATTATTAGTTATATCGGCATAAAATAGCTCCAAATCTAAAAATATTTTATAGAAAGTATATGAACAAAAGTTTTAGTCTGTGAAGAGGTCTTTCCATTGGTGTTTAGTTTTTGAAGATCGGACTTCATTTGATTAAATGACCACAGTCCAAAGTTTGATCCTCTTATCAAACAATTGTATATCCATATGTTTCCCCTTTTTTGCTGCTCCTGACTTTATTTTTTGTTCAATCTTCATTATTATTTCACTGTTTATGCATTTTTATAAAACAAATATATTCATAGAAAAAAATCAAGCATAATATGCAAAGGTCAAGGTCATATACTAATTATTATTATTTTTATCGGCATAAAATAGCTCCAAATCTAAAAATATTTTATAGAAAGTATATGAACAAAAGTTTTAGTCTTTGAAAAGATCTTTCCATTAATGTTTAGTTTTTGAAGATCGGACTTCATTTGATCAAATGACCACAGTCCAAACTTTGATCCTCTTATCAAACAATTGTATATCCATATGTTTCCCCTTTTTTGCTGCTTCTGACTTTATTTTTTGTTCAATCTTCATCATTATTTCACTGTTTATGCATTTTTATAAAACAAATAAAATCCTAGAAAAAATCAAGCATAATATGCAAAGGTCAAGGTCATATACCAATTATTATTATGTTTTTTTTTCGGCTCCAAATAGCTCCAAAACAAAAAATATTTCATTGAAAGTATATGAACAAAAGTTTTAGTTCTTGAATAGCCCTTTCCATTGGTGTTTAGTTTTTGAAGATCTGACTTGATTTGGTCATATTACGGAAGTCCAAACTTTGATCCTTTTTTGGAATAATTGTAAATCAGTTTTTATGCTTCAAATTGTGATATATAAGAAATAGAATGTTCGACTAGTGCGACTTGCGTACTTGATTGAACTATTTGCTGCATTACTAGGTACCTAATGGTAAAATTTTAATCAATTTTGTTTCTCATTTTGCCGCTAGGGGCGATTAGCTTGAAATCACTATTAATAATTTAAAAAAAAAATGAAGTCTGATTTTTATACGATTTCTTTTGCATTCTGTTCTTCGGTGACATCAATTTGAAATGACACGAAAAAGATAATGCGATATTTCATAAAAATGATAGTAATTCAATGCAACAGTTGTTTGTAATAGTGTTGACTGGCATATTGCATTGTCGTGTGTCATTTTATACTGTTGTTTGTCGTTTGCAATTGTTGTTTATCGAATACAAAGCAAAACACACATATAACATTGCAGTACCCGAAGTCCGTAAAAAATGTTTTCAAGTTTACAACTACACAACAGACAGGTAATACTCAAAAGTATTCTTCTTGGTAAAAAGTCTGATTATACATTGCGACAAAAATGTTTGAATGATCACTGTTAACAGTATTCAACAAGCCATTGAACGAAGAAATATGTTTTTCGAATCATGCGACTCATGAACTGAATGGAATTGCTTTCATGAAAACTGATGATATCGCGATTTCATAACTGACAGGTAATACTCAACAATACTCTCTTGGGTAAAAAGTCTGCTTAAACATTGCGACAGAAACGTTTCAAAGATCACTGTTAACAGTATCAACAAGCAATTGAACGAAGAAATATTTTTTGAATCATGCGACTCGTGAACTGAATGGAATTGCTTTCATGAAAACCGATGATATCGCGACTACATAACTGATAGGTAATACTCAAAAATCTTCTTTTGGGTAAAAAGTCTTCTTAAACATTGCGACAAAAGTGTTTGAAAGATCGCTGTTAACATTATAAACAAGCCATTGAACGAAGAAATGTTTTTCGAATCATGCGACTCGTGAACTTAATGGAATTGCTTTTGCGAAAACCGATGATATCGCGATTGCGATTCTAGTTATTATTATTTTTCTAACCCTTTTTTGTGAACGGCATATCACCATGATAGAAAAAAGCCACAATTATGAAATTTTTACCAGTTCCTTATATTTATCTGAACTTGATCCTAACGTTGAGAAAATTTTCATTTTTGTCTTATTTTTGCCGCTAGGGGGCGCTTTGAATTTTTTTTACAAATGCTAATAACTCTGTTATTTGAGGTCCGATTCAGATGTGGTTTTTTGCATTGTGTTCCTTGTCAAAAACCTAATCAAATATGATAGGTTACAAAAATCTGCGTATATAAAACTTTTTGACTACGGAAGGTTGAAAGTTTGAACCTCGCAAAAAACAGTGAAAATGAGGGTAGGTCTACAAAAAAAGTGCCCATTTTTATTGGAATTGAGATAAAAGAATTTTGTTTGTTGCATATGATTTGCAAGACATATACGCACAAAATATATGGGGTGGGGAATTCGGGAGATGCATGGTTTGTCCACAGTACGCGGTCAAACTTAACCAATATTTTCGAAAATCAACATTTTCAAAGCATGACTGTTAAGATTTTTTGCAGCTCCTGACTTTATTTTTAGTTCAATTTCTATGAAATTTTCACATTTAATGTAAAACTATGTTCTTAAGTGTCACATAATATAAAAAGTAAAAATGTATTGTAAAGGTCAAGGTCATATTAGGATTATTGTATATCAATACGGCTTGAAATAGCTCAAAATTAAAAAACAATTCATAAACAATATATGAACAAAAGATTTAGTTTTAGAAAAGTTCTTTCTAATGATGTTTAAATTTTGAAGATCGGACTTGATTTGGTCATTTTACGGCAGTCTGAAGTTTGATCTTTTTCAGGAATAATTGTAAATCAGTATTTTTGCTTCAAATTGTGATTTATAAGAAATATATGATTCAATAGCGCTTTCTTATACTTGATTGAACTATTAACTGCATTTCTAAGTACCTTATGGTAAAATGTTAATAAATTTTGTTTCTCATTTTGACGCTAGGGGGCGTTTTGTTAAAAGTCACTAGGGGCTAATAACTCTGTTATTTGAGGTCCGATTCAAATGCAGTTCTTTGCATTGTGTTCCTTGTCAGAAACTAAATGAAATATGAAAGGTTTCAATAATTTGCGTAATAAAACTTTCGTGCTACAGGAGGTTGAAAGTTCGAACCTCGCAAAAAACTGTGCAAATGAGGGTAGGTCTACGAAAAACCTATCCATTTTTCTTAGAGATCAGATAGAAGAATTCTGTTTGCTGCAAATGATTTGCAAGACATATACGCACAAAATATATGGGGTGGCGAATTTAAGAAATGTATGGTTTGTCCTCTGCAAATGGTCAAACTTCACTAAATTTTAGGAAAAGTTAAAGTTTCAAAAACATGTTTTTTATCGCTTCTGACTTTATTTTTTGTTAATTCTTCATGATATTTTCACATGTAATGTATTGCTATGTTTGAAAGGGACTCACAATTAAAAATTTTAAAAATAATTGAAAAGGTCAAGGTCATGTTACGATTCTTTTGTTTTTATTCGGCCCCAAATAGCTCAAAAACTAAAAATATTTCATTGAGAGTATATGAACAAAAGTTTTAGTTCTTTAAGAGCTCTTTCCAGTGATGTTTAGTTTTCGAAGATCGGACTTGATTTGGTCATATTACGGAAGTCCAAACTTTGATCCTTTTTTGGAATAATTGTAAATCAGTTTTTATGCTTCAAATTGTGATATATAAGAAATAGAATGTTCGACTAGTGCGACTTGCGTACTTGATTGAACTATTTGCTGCATTACTAGGTACCTAATGGTAAAATTTTAATCAATTTTGTTTCTCATTTTGCCGCTAGGGGGCGCTTAGCTTGAAAGCACTCTTCTACTTATAACTCAAAAAGTTAAAGCCTGATCCAAATGCGGTTTATTGCATTATGTTTCTTGTTGATAGCCTAATAAAATATTATAGTTTCTAGGTATGAGTGGCTGAAACTTTTTGAGCTATCAACGGAAGGTTGAAAGTTCGAACCTCGCAAAAAACTGTGCAGATGAGGGTATGTGTACGAAAAACCTATCCGTTTTTGTTAGACATCAGATAGAAGAATTTTGTTTGCTGCAAATGATTTGCAAGACATATACGCACAAAATATATGGGGTAGCGAATTAAATAAATGCATGGTTTGTCCTCTAGAAACGGTCAAACTTCACTAAATTTTAGGAAAAATTAAAATTTCGAAAACATTTTTTTTGTCGCTCCTGACTTTATTTTTAGTTCATTCTTCATGATATTTTCACAAGTTATGTATTGTTATGTTTGAAAGGGCCTCACAATTAAAAAGTTAAAATGAAATTTCAAAGGTCAAGGTCATATTACGATAATTGTGTTTTTATTCGGCTCCAAATAGCTCCAAAACAAAAAATATTTTATTGAAAGTATATAAACAAAAGTTTTAGTTCTTGAATAGCCCTTTCCAGTGATGTTTAGTTTTTGAAGATCGGACTTGATTTGGTCATTTTACGGCAGTCCAAAGTTTGATCCTATTTAGAACAATTGTAAATCAGTTTTTATGCTTCAAATTGTGATATATAAGGAATAGAATGTTCGACTAGTGCGACTTGTATGCTTGATTGAACTATTTGCTGCATTACTAGGTACCTAATGGTAAAATTTTACTCAATTTTGTGTCTCATTTTGCTGCTAGGGGGCGCTTGGCTTGAAATCACCCTTTATTACTAAAATAATTAAAGTCTGATTTTTATGCAATTTTTTGCATTCTGTTCCTTGGTGACATCAATTTGAAACAACACTAAAATATTTATGCGATATTTCATGAAAATGATAGTAATTCAATGCAACATTAGTTCGTAATAATGTTAAGTGGCATATCGCATTGTCGCGTGTCATTTTATACTGTTGTGTGTCGTTTGCAATTGTTGTTTATCGAGTTTGCAGTACCCGAAGTCTGTAAAAAAAGTTTTCAAGTTTGCGACTACATTACAGACAGGTAATACTTAAAAGTATTTTTCTTGGTAAAAAGTCTGCTTAAACATTGCGACAAAAATGTTTAAAAGATCACTGTATTCAACAGTATTCAAAAAGCCATTGAACGAAGAAATATGTTTTTCAAAACATGTGACTCGTGAACTGAATGGAATTGCTTTTGCGAAAACCGATGATATCGCATTAGCGATTCTAGTTTTTTTTTTTTATTATTTTTCTAACCTTTTTTTGTGAACGGCATATCACCATGATAGAAAAAAGTCACATGTTTGAAATTTTAATCAGTTATTACCACGTATTTGAACTTGATCCTAACGTTGAGAAAATTTTCATTTATGTCTTACTTTTCCCGCCAGGGGGCGTTTTGTATGAAATTTATTAATGGCTAATAACTCACTTATTTGAGGTCCGATTCAAATGCGGTTTTTTGCATTCTTTTCCTTGTTGATAGCCAAATAAAATATGATAGATTTCGAGGGTACGTGTCGCTGAAAGTATTTGAGCTACAGAAGGTTGAATGTTCGAACCTCGCAAAAAACTGTGCAAATGAGGGTAGGTCTACGAAAAACCTATCCATTTTTCTTAGAGATCAGATAGAAGAATTCTGTTTGCTGCAAATGATTTGCAAGACATATACGCACAAAATATATGGGGTGGCGAATTTAAGAAATGTATGGTTTGTCCTCTGCAAATGGTCAAACTTCACTAAATTTTAGGAAAAGTTAAAGTTTCAAAAACATGTTTTTTATCGCTTCTGACTTTATTTTTTGTTAATTCTTCATGATATTTTCACAAGTTATGTATTGTTATGCCTGAAAGGGGATCACAATTAAAAATTTTAAAATAATTGAAAAGGTCAAGGTCATGTTACGATTCTTTTGTTTTTATTCGGCCCCAAATAGCTCAAAAACTACAAATATTTCTTTGAGAGTATATGAACAAAAGTTTTAGTTATTCAAGAGCTCTTTACAGTGATGTTTAGTTTTTGAAGATCGGACTTGAATTGGTCATTTTACGGCAGTCCAAAGTTTGATCCCTTTATCAAACAATTATAAATCCGTATGTTTCCTCCTTTTTGCAGCTCCTGACCTTATTTTTTGTTCAATCTTCATCATTTTTTCACTGTTTATGCATTTTTATAATACAAATAAACTCATAGTAAATAATGATGAAAATATGCAAAGGTCAAGGTCATAATACCAATTATTGTTATTTTTTATCGGCACAAAATAGCTTCAAATCTAAAAATATTTTATAGAAAGTATATGAACAAAAGTTTTAGTCTGTGAAGAGATTTTTCCAGTAATGTTTAGTTTTTGAAGATCGGACTTCATTTGATCAAATGACCACAGTCCAAAGTTTGATCCTCTGATCAAACAATTGTATATCCATATGTTTCCACTTTTTTGCTGCTCCTGACTTTATTTTTTGTTCAATCTTCATCATTATTTCACTGTTTATGCATTTTTATAAAACAAATAAAATCATAAAAAAAAATCAAGTATAATATGCAAAGGTCAAGGTCATATACCAATTATTATTATTATTATCGGCATAAAATAGCTCCAAATCTAAAAATAATTTATAGAAAGTATATGAACAAATGTTTTAGTCTGTGAAGAGATCTTTCCATTGGTGTTTAGTTTTTGAAGATCGGACTTGATTTGGTCATTTTACGGCAGTCCAAGTTTTGATCCTCTTTAGAACAATTGTAAATCAGTTTTTATGCTTCAAATTGTGAATTTGACTTGTGCGATTGTATACTTGATTGAACCATTTGCTGCATTACTAGGTACCTAATAGTAAAATTTTAATCAGTTTTGGTTCTCATTTTGCCGCTTGGGGGCGATTATCTTGAAATCACTATTAATAATTAAAAAAAAATGAAGTCTGATTTTTATGCGATTTTTTTTGCATTCTGTTCTTCGGTGACATCAATTTGAAATGACACAAAAAAGATAATGCGATATTTCATGAAAATGATAGTAATTCAATGCAACAGTTGTTCGTAATAGTGTTGAGTGGCATATTGCATTGTCGTGTGTCATTTTATACTGTTGTTTGTCGTTTGCAATTGTTGTTTATCAAATACAATTGTCATTTGTCTCCATCAAAAAGCTAAACACACATATAACATTGCAGTACTCGAAGTCCGTAAAAAATGTTTTCAAGTTTACGACTACATAACAGACAGGTAATACTCAAAAGTATTCTTCTTGGTAAAAAGTCTGATTATACATTGCGACAAAAATGTTTGAATGATCACTGTTAACAGAATTTAACAAGCCATTGAACGAAGAAATATGTTTTTCGAATCATGCGACTCATGAACTGAATGGAATTGCTTTCATGAAAACTGATGATATCGCGATTTCATAACTGACAGGTAATACTCAACAATACTCTCTTCGGTAAAGAGTCTGCTTAAACATTGCGACAGAAACGTTTCAAAGATCACTGTTAACAGTATCAACAAGCCATTGAACGAAGAAATATGTTTTTCGAATCATGCGACTCATGAACTGAATGGAATTGCTTTCATGAAAACTGATGATATCGCGATTTCATAACTGACAGGTAATACTCAACAATACTCTCTTGGGTAAAAAGTCTGCTTAAACATTGCGACAGAAACGTTTTAAAGTTCACTGTTAACAGTATCAACAAGCAATTGAACGAAGAAATGTTTTTCGAATCATGCGACTCGTGAACTAAATGGAATTGCTTTCATGAAAACAGATGATATCGCGACTACATAACTGAAAAAATCTTCTTTTGGGTAAAAAAAACATTGCGACAAAAGTGTTTGAAAGATTGCTGTTAACATTATAAACAAGCCATTGAACGAAGAAATATTTTTCGAATCATGCGACTCGTGAACTTAATGGAATTGCTTTTGCGAAAACCGATGATATCGCGATTGCGATTCTAGTTGAATATTATTTACGTATATATTGCAGTAACGAAAGGGAAAATGTGTAAAGTGTTAATAAGGTAAAAATCTTTGTCATGAAAGATTGTCTACATGACGTAGTCTTCTGTTTCTGTTACCTTATGCACATTTTTAACATAAAATGTAATGCAGAAGGTCTAATTGAAATACGTATAACTTATATTATATACGGTTACGCGTGTATGGAACAGTGGCATTATACCAGCAAAGCTACTAGTAGTAGCAAATGAGGTCTAGTGGAGGAGGGTCCGGAGGGTCCAGTCCCAGATCTGGGTAAGTAGGTCAAACCTACGTCATCACGGTCAATGACCTAGGCCACCGACTGCGCATGCTCATGATTCAAGGTTAAGGTTGAATTGTGATCACTCTATTTAGGTAACCGACTGCGCATGCCCATGATTCATAAACTAGATGTCACCAGGTCAGTTGGCGCGTCAAAACATCAACCGCGCATTATTAAGACCAGATCGCCTATATAGACGTTGACCGATGGTGTGTTTAGGAATTTATCTCGCTCTGTCACTGTCTAAATAAAGGTGTAACTCAATATTTCAATTGAAATTTGCTCCCATTTGTCATGATTTTGTTCGCATGTATTTTGCAACGGTTTCAAATGTTATAGTATTTAATGTTATTGTTTGATTAGACAAGATTTTCATTGAATAAGAAATTAAATCTCTTTACATCAACTAATTCACAACAGACCAAGACTTAATAGTAAATGAATAACCAAGTTTCGAGAATTTGCCACAGTCTTAATCCCCTTGTTTAAAATCTTGCAATATCAGTCGGTCACCGCGTTTACTCTTCGCTGAACCCTTGTACCTCAATATTTGATGTTTAAGAATGTTTGCATAAATGTGGAGGTTAAGGTTAGCGAGAAAATACACAGACGTGCTTTCTTCATATATAATGTGAGAAAAGGGTTATTTTTAAAGACATAAGGGTAATTGTTTCGAGCGAGGAAGTTAAGGGAACATGATTGTGTATTTAAAAACTGAGGAAAGAAGTTTATTTTCCCGAAAATAAACCCTGGGATTTTAAAGTACATTTAAAAACACCGCATATACTGGAAGGAAAATGGAAAGTGGTTTTGTGAGAATTTCAAGCCTCTGCTTCTAAAACAAAAACAGCAAACAGTTTCAATCAAACATTGCTTATATTTTCGAATATTTGTGGTGAAAGTATTGTAAATGGGGAGGAAGTTCCAGTTTTTCGACGCGTTACACAAACTAATTACACTCGTTTTGATACACCTATTTTTCTACCAGTAAAACAAACATAATTATAAGAATTTGAAATATATATAAATGATTTAAAAGAGCGTGGAGCTTCATTTTTTACAAGAACCGGTATTGCCGACATTATAATTTCATAAGGAAACATGAATTACTCAACATATATGCCTGATCTCAAAAAGTGGGTCTATTTATTTCGACCAAAACAATCATATTTTTCCGAAAAGCAAAAACAGACCATAGAATTAACATCACCTATACAGGGTGTGGTAGACAGAGCTAAATCTGAGGTAAAGCGTTTAAATAAACAAAACACTGCAAAACCTGTCATAAGTGACAGTAGCGTTGGCCAGAGAAAGGTGAATTTGAAACGTCTCTACACGAAAAAAGCTAACGGAAAAACCAAAATTGCACCAAGTCTTTCAACTGTAAAGAACTACACAGAGCCAGTAAAGAAAACTATTACCTCATCAAGAAAGACACCTAAAAAGACAGATCGATTTAAACAATTTGATGACATATTTGAATAATTCAAACATTGAGTCATGTTTTCCTGTAATATGTGCAACAAATCATTTGCAAGAAAGTATAACCTTATTAGGCATAAACAGATGAAACATCAGCAGGAAACAGACGATGTGGATTTTGACTCAGACACGATGAATGGAGAGGAAGAAAATGATCCAATGGATCGTCTTGTAGAAGAAGTATTTGAACAGTATCAACACAGGTACGAAGAGGAAGTCAACGGTTTGATGAATCAACAAAATATTACCGAAGAAGAGGCGCGTGATCGGACATTTAACTCCATGAAAAATACTTATCGTAAAGCGCTAACTGATGTATTCTCGGAAAATGTGCTTTGGATCTAAGCTCTCAAAGATTCTCCAGTTTTTCAATCGATCAAAAAGACGGCTAATAGTGTTATACAAACTGAGGACTTTGACACAGAAGAAGCGTGGAAATATGCCGTCAATAAAAGAAAATTTCTTTTTGAAGCTGTTATTGAGGGTTATAACCCTCCAGAACTATCGCAAGAGTAACGTTTAAAAACTGTTGAAAGTATGTCATGTAATGTTATTGTACCAATAAATTTAAAAAAAAAATGAGTCCTGCGTTTTAGTTATAATGTATACAGAAATGTCCCAATTCTATAAAAACAGTTGATCTTGGTAACTGACATCCAGCCTTTCCGCAAAAATATGAAGAAGTAAGAATTACTCATTTTTACTCATAAATTACTCATTTTCACTCATTTTTACTCACAACACAATTGTGACTTGGTACAATAAACAACACAAAGAAACATCACTTCATGCAGGCATTTGCTTGTTTTGTCTTTTTAGAATGCTTGAAAAACAAATAACACCGCTTTAAACGATTTACAATAATGTTTTCTATACAACACATAAAAGAAGTTTTTTATTACTCAGTTGTTATTCATTTTTACTCACTAGAATGAGCATTTACTCATTTTTACTCATAAATTACTCATTTTTACTCATAAATTTACTCATTTTTACTCACAACACAATTGTGACTTGGTACAATAAACAACACAAAGAAACATCACTTCATGCAGGCATTTGCTTGTTTTGTCTTTTTAGAATGCTTGAAAAACAAATAACACCACTTTAAACGATTAACAATAATGTTATCTATACAACACACAAAAAAAGTTTTTTTTATTACTCAGTTGTTATTCATTTTTACTCACTAGAATGAGCATTTACTCATTTTTACTCATAAATTACTCATTTTTACTCATAAATTACTCATTTTACTCACAACACAATTGTGACTTGGTACAATAAACAACACAAAGAAACATCACGCCATCCAGGCATTTGCTTTGGTTGCATCATAAAGATGTCGATTTAATTAGCAAGTGCGTACTATCAAAGTAAAACAGCACCTTTATTTTCCTAAAACGAGTGTGAAAATGCATAACTAGCTGTAATCATTTTCAATATGAATCCAGTAATGAACGGGCAATGTTCTGAGTGTGGAAGTCTATGCTATATAGAATGCAGTAAGTGCTGCTGTGTTTTATCAGAACAGGGACAACAGCACAACTGCGACATTATGGGAGATGAATGTTGTGATAAACATTTCCCTATAAACCACCATCCAATCCTTGATTAAACCCGGGAAAATCACGGTCCTTTTCAGGACCACAAATTCACTTCATAGTCTCTCCCTTTTTATATTCATGCACCGTGTGTGTGTGTGTGTGTGTGTGTAACAGGTACATACATAACATACATTTAACGCATTTTGTATATGATTGTAGAAATTTTCATTTAAACGGCATACACTTTAATTTAAAATAAAAACACACCCCACTACAAAAGAATACAATGGAGACTACGTCAAGTTTAAAAAAAAACTATCTTTATTACTCTCAAATAATTTACTTTGTCTCCAGTATAATATTCTGTATTAATGAGTATGTTTAGTTACATTTGTCATGACATTTTTTTTAACCAGTTTATAATATATATATATATATATATATATATATATATATATATATATATTCAAGTTACACCTCAAACTTTCGTATGAGAAAAAGATACTGTGACCATGAACTTTGTTATGTGCTTACAGTTTTTGTTGCGTAATCAAACGTTTTTCCCTCCAAAATTTCAAATCTGTTTATATCACCCTTGACAATAAGGGTAACTGACCTTTAATGTGTGAACAGATCACCTTAATAAAGGTTATTGTAAAGAATCAATGTTTACTTGAATTAACATTTCACAGATAGAACTTTAGTCACTAAGAGATAAAAACAAAGCATTTTTTTTTGTAAAAAACATATCACCAAGTCGACTCTGTCCCATGATTGTTCAAGACAGAGTTTGTTCTTTCTCCTTATAATTATGTGTCATGTGTCATAAAGTACAGTAGTTGTTAATAAAGGTGAATGACTAATTGATGATGTCAGGACTGACTATTCAAAGGTTAATAACCTCTGGCTAGTTCACTGATGGCTACTATATCGTGGCAAAATCAATTCTTTTCACCTGGTAAGATAATAATCTACGTCCTCCAACCCGGGTTAAAACATCCATTACATTTGGATTTGTAGTCGGGTGTAAAACCACAGAAATTCATTTTAACTAACGGTCTAATTATAAAGATAGAAGTAGAAAAAAATCATAAACATTTTTGTTTTAAACTGTGGTAAAAACTCTTTACTATTTTGTTAGTAGAGCATATTATTTAAATCATACTCTAATATTATAATAACTGAAAACTTCACTGATTAGTTCTATACAATGATGGAGAAAAAGAAAGACTGTAAACACCGCTTAAGAACAACTCCGCTCTGAACGCTGTGTCATGACCTCTCTATCGCTTGGAGAGTCAGCTCTGGCGGGATGACCACCTGCGTGTGAATAGAGTGCGTTGTCCTAGCAACGTCAACTTTGGAGCGGGGGGGGGGGGGGGGTGGATTTCTCTACTGACCAAGTGTTTACACACTCTCTGTTATCATTGTAACGAAAGTTTTAAAAGGTGTGAATAAAGGGATACAACTCTAATTATATCAACTAAGGGTGACAGAGTTACATAAAACAAATTGTTTAGAACTTTAACATAACAAATATTAATACAATAATGTTTTTCACTTAAAAGTTCAATCCAATATTTCACAACCAAGAGCTTGTCATGGTGCTGTATGATGTTCTATGAGGTTTAAACAAAATTCAACCTTGATCCAATCTGAAGCATGCGTAGACGTAACCTTAATAATGCGCGGTTGATGTTTTGACGCACCAACTGACCAGGTGACATCTCCTAGTTTATTAATCATAAGCTTGCGTAGTCGGTGACCTAGATCATCTGATCTCACACTCTCTTACAAATCGCACAGGTATAACTCTACATGTTTATCCATGTATGGATCGGTACTCCCCAAAGTATTTTCGAAACAGCCACCATTTTTCAAGTCAAATATATAGTTTACAACATTAGTATTGTAGGCAACGTATTCCTCCCAATCATTTAGCTTCAAAGCAACGATATTGAATGCATATATGATGCTTTTTTGTCAATTCGGTCAATACAATTTTAAAATCGTCAAAAGTATTTGAGTCGTTTAACCATCTCCATATGTCGATTTTCGCTTTTGAGTCTGACATCTGACAAGAATGAAATAAGGCGACCTTGTGTAATTCGTAACGAAGTACGTGTTTTAGAGATATAAAGGGATATTCCACTAACTGGTGATAAATTTCCTGGCATAACTTTTCGGTAACACATTCATGATTCGAGAATTAAAAAATTCTTATCTAACGACGAAATTATCGAAAAGAAGTGTCTTATACTTAACGATGCTAAAATCCTTAACTCGAATCATGACATGCATACTTGTAACATAGACAACCTAATCCTTAACCTTGAATCATGAGCATGCGCAGACTGACCTAATAATACCCAATTCACCTTAACCTTGAATCATGAGCATGCGCAGTCGGTACCTAGATCATTGACCAACGTATTACCCACTTAACCAGAATCTGAGCTGCGCTCGGTACCTGTCATAGACCTTGTACTACGTACTGTTTGACCTATTGACTGATTGGGACTGGAGGATGTCACAGACGTCATTGCTTTATGTTGTCAATTAATATATTGGACTAAAGAAGATAAAGTATTGAATATTTCAATACTGAATTGACTTACGTTACAGTATTGAATATTACTTTAGATTACGTTACGAGTATGTCATTACTTTACATTTACTGACTCAAAAATGTTCTTTGATACTATTATTTATAACGCTGGTAGTTATTACAATTACTATTACTCAAACTTGTATCAAGCTTGTTAGCAACTTTTTTCTTAAATAAAAAATAAGAATTTTGCTTTGAATAATATGCAACATAATTCATATCCTATCATAAATGCAATCCTACATAAAAGTATCTAGGTGACCCTTTCTCCATATGCATTGCATAATATTTAGAGAAAGAGAGAGAGAGAGAGAGGGAATTCTGACAGCAATTATTCTAATTAATTGTTTTATTGATTGTACGTATATCGTTTAATGGTCTGAAAGAAATTGTTGAATCTGTAACATACTATATCATTGGCTTGCTTGATCAGTGATCAGATACTGTTGCAATTCACAATTTTGCTTAATTGTTTAAAAGTTTCAACAATATATCTTTGGCCTTCTTTGTTTATGTTATGTTATCTATATACTGGAATATACATGAACATGTGTACAACAAAATGCACATTGCATCTTTAAATAGAAATAATGGGATATTACCATCGTATCGTCCACGAAATGGAATGAAGTTCAATATTT
>CM037785.1:2268731-2318731 GCA_021229015.1 Solen grandis
TCAATCACTCACTCCTGCTCCTCACTCACTCCTCCTCACTCCTCCTCTTCACTCACTCCTCATCACCCACTCATCACTCACTCCTCATCAATCACTCACTCCTCATCCATCACTCACTCCTCACTCACTCCTCATCACTCACTCCTTATTTCTCTTCCTCCTCACTCACTCACGTCTTATTTTTTCACTCTCGAGGAGTGATGAGGAGTGAGGAGGAAGAGAAATAAGGAGTGAGTGATGAGGAGTTAGGAGGAGGAGGAGTGAGTGATGATGAGTGAGGAGGAGGAGTGAGTGATTGGGTGAGGAGGAGTGAGTGATGAGGAGGAGGAGTGAGTGATAATTGGGTGATGAAGAGTGAGTGAGGAGGAGGAGGAGTGAGTGAGGAGGAGGAGTGAGTGAGGAGGAGGAGTGAGTGAGCCGGAGGAGTGAGTGAGGATGAGGAGTGGAGAAGTGGGTGGGTGGTGGGTGGTGGTGGGGGGTGGGGGGGGGGGGGTTGAGGGTCCTTGTGAGTAGTGCTTTAGGTGTTGAGTGATAAAGGCGGTGGTGAGTGGTGGTGAGTTTTGTGGAGGTGGAAAGGGTGAGGAGGTGGTGGTGGTAAAGGTGGTGTTGAATGGAGGTGGGGGTGGTGATGGTAAAGGGGATGGGGGGGTGAAAGGGTGAGGAGTGGGAGTAAATAAGTAAATGAGTGAGTAATTGAGGGAGTAAGTGAGTGAGCAAGTGAGTAATTGAGTAAGTAAATGAGTAATTGAGTGAGTAAAAGAAAAGTAATTGAGGAGTAAGTGAGTAAGTGAGTAATGAGTAAGTAGTGAGTAATGAGTGAGTAGTGAGTATGAGTGAGTGAGTGAGTGAGTGAGTGAGTGAGTGAGTGAGTGAGTGAGTGAGTGAGTGAGTGAGTGAGTGAGTGAGTGAGTGAGTGAGTGATATGAAATTATAAACATATCAAGATGTGTTCGTAAAAGACTATACCCCTTTCTGAAAATGCAATAAAAAAATAAGGGGAGATAATTTTAAAATAGTAGCTTCACTGCTTCAACTTGCTATCATATTTGTTTCAAGTTTCTAGTCCTTAAATTGTTTTATTCATGAGTTTTGCTCACAACAAAAAAATTATTCAAGTAGATAGTAATTAAGTTATTATCTGGAGAGAAATTCATTGTAACATTTAATAAGGGGAGATAATTAGAAAATGAATCAAGGTAGTGTTACGATTATTGGTTATTGCACTTCCCAATCTCACACTCTATTTATATTTAAAGTTTCCATTCAATATACTTTAAATAGTTTATAAGTTATGCTCCCGACTAAAATTGAAAACTAAAAACCAAAAAAGGAAGGTAATTAAACCTTGGACCAGGTAGAGTTATGGTTCTTCGTCACTGCTGCACCTATCTCCGCATTCTAGTTTTTTGGTGTTTTTTTTTTTTTTTTTTTTTTTTTTTTTTTTTTTTTTTTTTATTTCAAATCAATTGCTTGTGTAATATACCAGAAAATAAATAAATATCTCGATTGCTTTTACGGAGAAGTGTGCGTGTATATGCGAGAATTATTTTGCCCCAAGGACGTAACATTACTATTACTACTTCTATTACCACTACTACTACTACTGCTACTAATACTACTAATACTAATACTAACACTTGTACTACTATTACTACTACTACTACTACTTTACTACATAAACAACAACTACAAAAACAAAATGTAAAGAAACGTTGTGACAACACCTCAGAGTCTCGATTTATTCAAACGCATTAATATCAACATAAAAAACATCATCATCGACAACAACAACTACTACTACTACGTAAATGTACGCGCACAAGGTAAAAGCGAATATATAACCGATACTATTATTAACTTAAAACGAATTTCGTCATTGCAACAACAACAACTAATACTTCAACCACGCGTGATTGACAATAATAAATAAATAAATAAATGAATAAATAAATAAATAAATAAATAAATTTTTTGATTGCTTTCATGGAGGTGGAAAATCGATATTTTAAGCGTGCGCGTGTATATGCGTGGATTATTTTGCCCCTAGTAAGTAACATTACTACTACTACTACTACTACTACTACTACTACTACAAATACTCTACTACATAAACAAAAACTACAAAAACTAAATGTAAAGAAGCCTTGCGATAACGCTTCAGAGTCTCGATTTATTCAAACGCATTAATATCAACATGAAAAAAACATCATCATCAACAACAACTACTACTACTACTACTACTACTACTTCGTCCACGTACGTTTGACAAAAATAAATGAATAAATAAAATCGTATGGTACGGTTCTCGTGATAACGTAAGTAATTTATTCGTAATTAAGACATATACGTTTAAGAAATGATAAACTAAGCTACAAAATGGCTAACACCGAGCTATAATTATGTATAAATAAGTTATCAACGAAAAGATACTCATAAATAAATATAGCCTAAATAGAGTAGTTTTTTAATACACCGGCTTTCGTACACGGGTCCCGGAATTTTCGCAACTTTCTCTACATAGTTTTAGCAATTTTCGCTCAAAGATACGAGCCAGTGAAATATGTCGCCTCGAGGGTCGCATTACGATATAAATAAAAAGGTATTCCTACGTTAAAAAAAAATAACGTTTTGTTCAGAAACGATTTTTCAAACGATTTTATGCGATTTTCGTATACGTATATGTATAGATGCGTATACATCCATATTTGTTACGTTAAACCGTTAAAAAAAGGGATCCTAAGCAGCACGCACTCGTGAAGAGAGAGAGAGAGAGGGAAAGGGGGGGGGGGCGTTATATATGCGTTCCAATGACGCGTTCGACGATTGGTCGGTTTGAATTCTGACCGTTGTGTATAGGCCCGGAGAACTTCGTAATGGAAAAATCGATCGCGAGTCAGACTTGAAATTCCGATATATTAACGAATGATATTATTTAATAATTTATTTTTTCATTTTATTCTCGTAGTTCCGCCTTATTTACTAGACTTCCAGTCTTTATAAAAGAAGACGTACGAATAATATTGCCGAGAGAGAGGGGAAAAATGAGAAATAAAACAAATAGGTATATACCCGATATTATATCGGTTAAAACAATGATAAAAATGTAATCCGACATAGATTATCTGACATTCTACTAAGTTATATATTGCGATAGAGAGTGAGAGAATTAATAGAATAGAGAGGATTAATACGCGGAGAGAGAAACGAACGATAGAACATACACGCGTACAAAACGCGCGCACAACGGGGAAATATGACGAGAAATACAGAAAAAATGAGAGAAAAACGAGCATTAATATACAGAGAGAGAGAGAGAGTCTCGTACACATTCGTTTTATGTCAATAATCGATAACGCAATACTCTACCTGTATACCCGCGTTTACAATTTTTATCATCGAGCCAGTCACGAAGATGTAATTATTAATATTATTGTGAAGTCGACAAGGATCGCCGCGGGCGAAACTGCGTTTTCCCATAGTCGAACTAATAGTGAGTAAATTCTAATTAAGGGATGCGGATTCCAGATTTTATTGATACAGTATACAATCGTAAACGCGAGGTTGTACATAATCGACATTGCATACGTATATAAGGTAATTATAATTAATGCTAAAATATGATATAATATTATATTTATAATATAATTCATTTATAATGTTATTGATTTTGTAAAGAAAGACCTCTCATTAACTGTTCTCTAAGGAACGTAATTAAGAGCGACTTCGTGGAAACGTAGTTAATTTGTTGCTGTTAAGACACGTTTTATACATTATGAGCGCCATTTTTTCGAGTAAACGTATTAAAAACGTTTTAAGTTGTCCGAAAGTGGACTTTTCGCTTAACCATCGTTTAATATACGATTTGGTCTTCATCATTGGTTTTCTACGCGTTTCGTATAACGCCGTTTTAAACATCTCGTATCCGAGAATATGTTTCAAAGATACAAACGGGTTTTCTACTAGGAAATGGTATATATCGTCGCATAAGTGGGCTGGTAAAACGTCCATGTTTTAACGCCGAATGACGGTGACCCTAAAAAGGTCACGCGACCCGATATATATTTAACAAAACTTGGTCCGACATAGAACTTTTTCTTCAAAAATCGCTTACGCTTTTCTTCGCGATTAATTAATCCTCGTTAAAGAACTGGATAATTAAGGTATCGATTGATGACGTCAAAGCACGGCGCTGCGGGCACCGCGCGTGAGTCTGTTATTATGGTATCGATTGATGACGTCAATGCACGGCGCTGCGGGCACCGCGCGTGAGTCCGTTATTATGGTATCAATTGATGACGTCATAGCGTGCTTTCGTTTAGTGCCTCTGCCTCGATTTCTCCCAAACACCACCTACCATACTACTTATATAAGTCTATGTAAAATCAAGCAACCCCTAGGGCGGGGCCAATTTTGACCACAGGGCCATTATTTGAACAAACTTGGTAGAGGTCCACTAGGCCATGTTACACACAAAATATCTAAACTCCAGGCCTTGTGGTTTCTGAAAAGAAGATTTTCCTAGCTTTTTCTATATAAGTCTATGTAAAATCAAGTGCCTCCTAGGGCGGGGCCAATTAATTTTGAACCCAGGGCCATGATTTGAACAAACTTAGTAGAGGTCTATTAGGCTATGTTACACACCAACTACCTAAGCTGGTTTTTTTTTTTAAAACCCTAGGGCGGGGCCAATTTCGACCCCAAAGCCATGATTTGAACAAACTTGGTAGAGATTTACTAGGCTATGATACACACCAAATATCTAAGCTCTAGGCCTTGTGGTTTCGGAGAAAAAGTTTTTTTTTAAGATTTCACTTGTAAAATATATTTTAGCTTCTGTAACCCAGATATGCAATGGACTGGAACCATATGAGCTTCATGCAAGGAAGATCACATAAAACACACAGTTTTATCCAATTTGGCCCATAGGTTTCAGAGAAGATGTCGTTTGAAACAATTGTTGACGCCGGACGCACGGACAAAAGGCGACCGCAATAGCTCACCATGAGCACGTTGTGCTCATGTGAGCTTAAAATATATTAACAGAATAATTGGCATCAACATGACTGTTCACCTTAAAGCGATCTAAAAATAGAAGTCGAGAGTGCATGCATACGAGTTCTATCACAAATTACGGGTACACAAATGTGGACTTACAAATCACCTACCTACATACATTTTGATTTGTTTTCCAACCTATTTTAAAAACATGATAAAAAAGGTATTACTATATTGCCATCAATATTACGACCGGACACATGCACTCACACTCTCACATCGGCTCCTGATGTTGCGTGACTTGAGAATTCACCACGTAAACGGGAGGTCACCGGTTCGACCAAAGGGCGCGGTATACTTAATAGTTATTATTTTCTGCAGTATACGGGTGGCCTGGTGTCGGAATAACAAGACTTGGTGTGATTTCATGTCACTTGTATATGACGTGATATTTCAGTGAGACAACACGTTGCACACAAACACATACACACACAAACACATGCATGTAGCTACACATACAAAAACACACATACGCATATACGTACGCAAAACATATACACGCCACCGGTGACCGAGTGGTTAGAGCGTCCGCCTCAGGAGCGTGAGGTCGTAGCTTAGATCCCTGGTCGCGACATACTAGTCGTAAAAATGGTACTGGTATAGCTCCTTTGCTTGGCTCTCAGTATAAAACGGTAGTTCCAGGACTGGTTGGCCCGATGTCAGGATAATGTGACTTGGTGTAGTATCATGCCACATGTCTACGGTGTGATACTGCAGTTTGGCAGCACTATATCTGTCTCAAGAAGACATTGTCTCCATGTGACTGAAATACAGTTGGTAAGACATTAAAATCAACATACATACATACATACATACATACCTTCCAGCATGGTTACACCTTGAAATATTGACAAAATCCATGCCGTTTCGCTCCTACTTTCTTTAAAGAAATCAAGTAACTCGACAAAGAGTATTCCGAAAGAATAGAACAGCCCGTCCGTGAGAATATGCACGATAAAACATGCAAAACACACGACCCAACCCCACCCACCATCGGGCGCGTTACTTCTCAACATGAATGGCAAATATTTGTCTCTGACACTGAATATGTCAAACACACATTAAGTACTACGCAATGGCCATTCAACACCGCCAATGACTCGCTCTGTTGAATACAGATTACGACTCGACTGTTTTGCCATCCCTTCACAAACTAAAATATTCAATATCTATGATTTACATAAAAGCTAACAGACGCATGCTAATACAGGCACTTGATAATATACTTAGCATTATGCTTATCTGTAATGGATCTGGCAAGGTGGGGGTCATTCCTATATATAGTATGTGCTTCTTTGTGTGAAGTTTTATGCCTTTTTATATAAAGTTTACCAAATGCATCGTCTGCAGTTATACACACAATATGCGTTAAAGTGTAGAGTTGAGCTACGCGCGAAGCATTTCTCCAATATAAAGAGAAAATTGTATCCGATGGCTATATAAATATATTGCATTCAACGGCTGGTGCGACATCTTTGTTACACGGAAAATTGTAGGTTAACTTTATATAAACTGAAGTATAGCAAAGAGTTGCAAGTTACAGTGAAACCTCATTAGTCCTGATTCCATTGCTCCGGAAACCTCGCCATCCGGACACTTTTCTCTTGGAACGGATTCCACAATGTAAAAATGCTTCGATATTACGGAAATTCGCGTTCCGGATCCGGACATTGTATAAACTTTGGGGTGCACTTAAATTGGCTGCTGAAAGCTTTGTGATAATTGTTTTAGTAAATGACAAAATTCCGATAAGGCAATACACTTTTAATGTGGGCTTTTGATGATAAATGTGATTTATTTTCATGCAAACGGAAAAGAGGAAAGAAAGGTTAACACATCAAATACAGTTTTCTGTTAAACGGTAACGGTTTGTTGTAATTATAATAAGATATATTTCACATTATCTTACAAAAGGAGTTTGTAAAAATAAAGAGAATTTAGTAACCGGACATCATTTCGGGGTTATATTTAGTAGCATTTAAATTTCCAAATTTGTTTTTCTGTCTTATATCTACACTATGGAAGTCGAAACTGATTTGAAATGTGTAAATAATTGATACTGGACACAACATGTTTAATTAACTGTAATTAAAAAAGTATATAAAGTCAATCTCAATGCATGCGGAGATAGCTGAATCATGTTTGGCTTTCCTAAAAGTATAAATATTGGTAAGCATATATGCAGCGTATTGCAAAGTTATGTCGCGTGTTCGAATCCAGTTGAGAGACGTGTGTGTGTGTGTGTGTGTGTGTGTGTGTGTGTTTTGTTGTTGTTGTTGTTGTTTTGTAATATTAACTTTTATTTCAATTTATCAATCTACCTATAAAAAAAACATACAAAAATAAAAGAATGAAAGTACTGATAACTGATAAGGTAATTTTTCCTTAGCACCACGCTGTAATGAAGTATTACATCATTTTTTTTTAATCTAAGACAAGATTTTTGCTATATATTATTTACACTGGCATATGTTCTTTTGCGGTTTTGTTTAATGTTTTCTTTCTTTTGATTTAACTTCATACTTTATGTAATTCTTATAAAAAGAAAGGGTTTGAGTCTGAGTGAGACGATTGGGCGTTATCCATTAAAACTGTTAAGTTCAGCATTTTTGTTTATTTACAAAATGACTACAAAGTATGAGACCTTCTTGACCTATGAAAACATGGTAACTTGGGGAAAATAACGTGATACACATACAAACCTTTTGAACATTAGTAAACAAATAGATAAGCGAATATTACCGGTTTGATCATTTGATCACCTACCCATTACGTAAAAGAAAGAAAAAAGTCCAACTTTCAGATTCCATCTATATACCACTTTTCCATGAACAGTGTGTGTGTATGTGTTATGATTATATATAGATGTTTTATAGCTGTTTTTATAGTGAAAAACAAACAAATATATACATTACGTACACACATATAAAACCTGAGACACAGAGGATAAAAGTACATAAACCAGCTAGCTATAGTTACAAAATCAACTTTATGTGATTACTTAAAAAAAGTTAGTGTGTCTTGCCTAAAGTTTACTATCCCACCAAATCTTCCTAACAACCTCAAGAAAATTAAAGGATATGAAATTATATTTTAATAAAATGTAACCAAATTGAGTTATTATTGTGAAAAAAAAAAAAAGGTGTATATTAACAAAATTATCATTCAAACAAACTAATTATAGTGCCTTTCAAAATTAATCTGCAATTTAAGATTTTTAATTAAATTTAACATATTTTGTTATGCATCTGTAATATTTATAAAATTTACATATATTACAGAGTCTAATATTTATTTGAGTTGGATTTGGTTTTTCCCAGCTACACGTTTAAATTGGTAATCTGTGTGAAAATGATAATATCTAATATGCCGAAATGTGGTTAAAAAAATGAAAATATGAATTCTAAAGGTTTTATAAAAAGAACCTCTACTTAAATTAGTTATACGTTCATTCCACTTTTGGATGAATTGGTCATGCGATTTCTTTCTTCCTCAAATCACCACTATTAATTCTGTATTGTAATAAAAATAACTTTATTGATCCTACGTTTTCACTTAGTCATAATTTGAAGGGGGAATATGTGACAGCCCAGTCGTCAGGGTGTATTGTATATCGATACTTATGACAATGAGTGCATATTCCAGAATCCAAAGAACGATATGTTGACGTAGCATTTGTCGTTAAAGGGCAACTAATTCATTATACAGTTATGGAATAAATATTATACAAATGTGGAGGCCGATTGATGTAGATTAAGTTTAGTGTTTGCATACTGGGTTGTAATGTATATAATATCCGATGGAAAACATATCTGAACTTTATTTACAAAATCTAATTAAATACCATTCGGTCAAAGAAAATAAAATGACACAAATAGGATTTACACAATGGATTATATTTATTTCTACTAAGAGTCAGGAATAGTCAATACGAGCATATGGACTTCGAAATTAAGCCATGGTCCAGAGGTAACGTACCCGATTACGGATCCGAAGGTTGTAGGTACGAACCCCGCTGGGGGGCGAGGACTTTTCGTGACCTTCCCAGGCGCAAAGTACTTGTCTAACCCAGGATTAGTATAAGTTGTAAAAACGTGTTTCCCAATAAGTTTAAACTAAAGAAATTAAGCTTAACAAAAAGTTGATAGAACAGAATATTTCATGTTGTATGACTAACGGTGGAAAAAAAGAGGGAGCTGTGCATTAATAACTTATACGGAATAAGGTTCCGGTTTCCGGTAGAGCCGGATGACTGGATGCTTACAGTAGGTCTCTGGCTAAATAGGACATTTTTGCTTGTTTATAATGTGATTTGAATTGTAAAAATTTGGATCATTGGTCATGCAGTGAGTACTGAACATGCTGTGAAATTACAGTCTTTGTGAACTTTGGCTTTAAGAAGAAACAGACGTTTTTTTTTTCTTTGTCTACTGAATCTGTGACAAAAATTCGTTACGCATGATTGAACCGAATGACCAGTGAACCACCGTGAACATATAACGGTCCTTAAGGTTGTTAAGGCAACATTGCCACTGATCATGTCTCAAGGCACTCAATCTGTTGAAACGGACCCTAAACGGTTGATCAACGAAAAACTACGGCGTATCAAACATGAAAGAACACAGTCATGTAGTTCCTTTTGTGGTAGTGATACGGGTGCAGACGAAGTTGAAATATGCTCACAACCTTTCTCACAACCTTTCTTGCCCCAGAGGAGTTTTTTTTTTTTTTTTTTTTTTTTTTTTTTCAAGAAATTGACGAACAGCTCCACGAACTGACAAAGAAGAATACGTAACTGAATTAATAAAACATTGTAAATCCGAATATCGGCTTATTTACTGCTACCGCCAAATGCTATCCGAAAGAGCTAGAGAATTGCATAATTGCCCGAAAGGTTGTTTGTTAAATAGAAGAAATTCATCGCAGGCGCCGCGCGAACGAAAATGCGCAAATGACTTAAATTCTTGAATCTTTCATAAATTTTGCGTCAGACGCAACCAATAACGGACATAATGAGCTCAAAAGTGCTGAAGAATTGATAAGACATCCCGCTTTTTCCGATACACAGGAGAACACGGTTTCTAACTTGTCACCTGACAAAAGTGCACCCAATGTCGCGACAAACCACCCATGTGATTTAAGATAGTTCGAAACACAAGCCTAACGAGAAAAGACACGACAATTCAGACGGCTTCATATCTGTAAAAAAGAAACGAAATGTCTCGTACTATATTTGAGACATTGATCCAAACGTAAATGAAAACGACATTTTCCAATTTTGTAAGGACCAAAATGTGCATGTCACAAATACACATTTATATAGGGGACACAGCGGTTCGTCAGCGAAAGTGAACGTACCCGAAGAACTGAGACAAATTATCAATGATAACAGTTTCTGGCCGACTGACATAACTTGCCGTCCATGGATGACCAAAGAGGAGCACGAGAGAGAACACAGTGCCATTCGCC
The DNA here is from genome assembly GCA_021229015.1 of Solen grandis. Lineage (NCBI taxonomy): Eukaryota > Metazoa > Mollusca > Bivalvia > Adapedonta > Solenidae > Solen > Solen grandis. Next base: position 2,279,256 of record CM037785.1, read on the forward strand.
GCCGCCACTACCACCACAATAACACCACTTATAATGGAGGAAGATATCGCGGTAGATGCAGCGATAATCTCAAAAGCGCCGATGGTTTTGAACATAGCGACCAATATACGAGCCAAACAAGGTCAGGTAACCCGGCATATGCAGATGACATATCCTTGTTAGCGTTGTCGCCCCTTAATCTACAAACAAATGGTTGAAATAGTTTACTTATATTGTAAGAATTGGCAAATTGACATTAACGTTAAAAATCAGAAGTTGTTGTTTTCAACAAGAAGCTCATAGTTCCAAATTTAGCAATAATGTATGGTGACAAACGTATTTCACAAACAAACCACGCGGACCACCTGGGCATACGATAAGACTGTAATTTGAAATGCACAGAAAGAATTAAAGAGCGATGCCAGAAGACAAAAAAAACAGGGTGTGCACCCGCATGTTATCAACCCAAATGTTTCAGTAGATCTTAATATTGAAACTGTGCAGCCTTTTACTTTATATTGGAGTCAATTATGAAACAATATCACTTTATATTATTACAACCCTGTATAATGAAGTCGCCTGTATACAGCGTTTGCAGATTACAAAAATATTGCCACATTAGGCGTCACATTTCTAGACTGTGGTGTCGAGTTCCTGAAACAACTCATAGACCCTGTGAGAAGTGTGGTTTATTATTTAACGATATTTTGATTCATTGCGTTTCTTCTTGTGTAGCTAAGCGCAATTGCATATTTATACTTTTTGCGCTATACAAATGTCTTTGTTGTTATTCCAAAATCCAAAAAAATGATAAGTTGACGCAGATTTGTCGTTAAGGGCAAACTAATTTTATTATACATTCATGGAATAAATATTATACAAATGTGGAGGCCTATTGCTGAAGATTATTAAGGTCGGTGTTTGCATACTGGGTTGTGATGTATAAAATGTCTTACGGAAAAGATATATGAATTTTATTTACAAAATCTAATTAAATACCATTCGGTCGAAGAAAATAAATTGACACAAACAGGATTTACACATTGGATTATATTTAGCGGAATAGTCAATACGAGCATATGGACTTCGAAATTAAGCCGTTTTCCAGAGGTAACGTACCCGATTACGGATCCGAAGGTTGTGGGTTCGAACACCGCTGGGGGCGAGGACTTTTCGTGACCTTCCCAGGCGCAAAGTACTTGTCTTACCCAGGAACCGTCGAGTCGGATACGTATAAATTGTAAGAACTTGTTTCCCAATCGACGTTAAAATAAAAATAAATAAGTTTAAACTAAAGAAATTAAGCTTAACAAAAAGTTGGTAGAACAGAACAGTTCATGTTGTATGACTAACGGTGGAAAAAAGAGGGGGTTGTATATTCAGAACTTATACGAACACAAAAGATGCCATAAATTCACGTGCTTGATAAATGTTTTAGAATTGTAGAAATAATAGGTCTTCTTACAGGATATGCATCATGGAACTACCTTTGCTCTTCATACCGGAAGTGTGTCTGTCGGCGACAGGTGTAGTGTTGAACCTGTTGATAGTGATCACACTGTTGACAAGCAAGGCCCTGAACAAATCTCTGTACATATTGTTGACAAGCTTGGCCCTGTCGGACCTGCTCATCGCTGGAACACACTTGATTTTGCCGTGGTTCCCTTTTTCTAATATCTGGTTAAATGGTAAGGTATGGTGGTATATACAAGAGGCAGGATGGATATTTGATTTGCTAAGGAATGTTCTTGAGATAACAAATGCCATGGCTCGCTGGATCACTCTTGTGAGCATGATATGCCTGGCTGTGGATCTCTTCAACAGAGTAGTTAAACCTCTTCAATACAAGCGTCTTTCGACCCACGGGCGGTACAAGAAGCTGGTGATCATAATGTGGGTTGTGTCGTGCCTTGTTGTGACAATCATAAGAATCACCTCTGAGATTGCATTCCTGTTTTTTATCCTAGGATCAGAGATTATATTTGAAATCAGTTTCTTTGTCTTCTTGGTGCTTTATGTAATTATTTTCTGCAAAATAAAGAGTGTGCACCAATCTCCTAACCAGATGAAATCATTGAAAAAGACAGGGATAACCTTTCTTTTTATACTCCTCACCTATTTTGTATGTCAACTGAATGCTCTTTGGTGTGTGGAGAAGACCATCCGTTACTATGACTACGACTCCAGATTTGTTTTTACAATCTTAAAGTGTGCTTTCATCAGCAATACTATATTCGACCCATTAATTTACATAATCCGAATTCCTGAGATCAGAAATAATTTGGTTTGTTTTGTAATATTTCGCAGATATATAAGAAGCCAAGAACAAACGACTGGCACAGAAAATGACGTCATTTCCTTATAATGTATTCAAATTATTCATCTGTGAATTTAGAAAGTTACGATATAATTGCTACACTTTTCAAGTGCATCGGAACCCACAAGTAAATCTCCCCGGAAATTAACATCAATATATTTTGTGAAATTCATCAGAACCCCACCAGAGGAAATCAGGTTCCAAATAGATGGGATGCAGTTTGTGATTCATACATCAGCTGTAACAGGGTGCAACTTCCACCCGCTGTTACTTTACTTCTAAAAAAGCCAAGTCTAGATGCAAATGTTCTTAAGAATTACAGGCCTGTGTCTAATTTGCCTTTTATATCAAAAATCTTGGAGAAAGTGGTAGATGTCCGAATTGAAAATCATCTAAAAAAACAATGAACTTCATGAAGTCAACCAGTCAGCATATCGGAAATTCCACTCAACCGAAACCGCACTTTTGAAAGTTCAAAATGACATTCTTCAATCACTGGACAGAAATAATGTAACTATTCTAGTAATGCTAGATCTGTCACTTTTGAGAAGTGGGTTATTATTAACGGTTGAATCTCTCGGTAGCTAGCGCATGATGAATTACAGCGTACCCCAAAGTCTTGTTGTTATTCCCCAAAAAATATAATGTGACGCAATGTCGTTAGGAACTATTTTATAAACATGAATATAATACAAATTTGGAGGCCATTCGAGATTATTATCGTTTCAACTATTAAAAACGATTTCAAAAGAATATGAATTTATTGACAACATCTAATGAATATACATGGATCGAAAAAATAAAGCACAAACGGATTAAACAGAATTAATCGAATGTCATACGAGCATAACTCAAAAAGCCGTTTCCAGAGTACTCCGATTCACAGTTGATGGGTTGTACATCGAACATTTCACCAAATTTGTTTAGGAATCGTGGCGCTACTGACTCAAATTGAAGACTGTCAACACGTCAAATATGTTTAAAAAAGGAAATTACGCTAACAATTTGCGACATCATTGGCTACTAAGAGGGTGACAACTTATCGAACACAAAGATGCCATACACCAAAATTTTTAGATGTAAAATAATGCGTCTTTTACATCTGCATATGGAACTACTCATTGCTCTTCGTACGGTGTGTCTCCGAAGGTTAGTTAAACTAAGTACAAACTGTTACAAAAGCTGACATCTGACAATTGTTGACAGTGCTGTCGGACGCCATCGTGGACACATGATTTTGCCGTCCCTTTTTAATATCGGGTTAAATCATTGTGGCTCTTCAAAGGCAGGATGATAGATGTAAAATTTCTAGAACAACATGGCTTGATCATCGTCGCATGATAATGCCTGGACTGTGGACTTAAGGTAGAAATTCAATACAAGCGATCTCGACCACGAGGCGACAAGAATGGTCATACGTGAGTTGTGCCTTGTGTGACGCATAGTTCATGGATTGCATCAAGTTTTCTATCCAGGATCAGAAAATTTATTGAATCGTTCTTGACATCATGGTGACTTATGTAATTACTTTGCAAAATTAAGAGTGTGCAAACTCAATTCTAACCAGTAATCATTGGAGGGGATAAGCTATTTTTTTTATATTCCATATTTGTATGTCAACTAGAATTCTTTGTGTTGATGATACATCGTTACTATATAACTAATTTTTTGACATTTAAATTGCTCATAGAATTACTATTTCAATTATTTTAAGTTCTAATCAAACATTTTGGTATTATTTTAATATTTGTAATATATATAGGCAAAAAAACTCACTTATTTTTTAATTGTATTCAAATTATTATCTTGAATTTAAAAGCATATAATTGCTACATTTTATCATGAACCACAATGTAAATCACAATTAAACATATATTTTGTGTATAGAAAAGAGGAATCAGAAATAGATGGATGCAAATAATATTTAAACATAACTATACTTTACGCTTTCACCCTTTGTTTCTCTTCTTTCACTCTTCTCCTTCGCACTGGGGAATTAGCGAAGACTGTAGACAGCTTACTATTATCTTCTTTATTTTACTTAATTCAACTCATACTTCAAATATACTATATGTAAAATAATGATATTCTTTCTAACGATGTTTCACTCGCGGTTACGTATGTCTAACTGACTCTCTCACATGCAACCAAATCATGCTCAAAGTGACACGGATATCTGAGCAGATAATTAGTATATAAACGTCTGGTTCTTAAAATAACGTGTCACAAATACAATCATATAATCAATCATAGAAAACTGTTATGAAAACAAGATTAAGGATGTCTAAGGGAGAAAGAAAGTACAGTGTTACGAAAGGTGAATTAAACAAATAAACATCAAGTTATGTTATAACGTCTATAGAATGTTTCATAATTAAAAAAAGTTAAAATTAAATATAAGATACTGTCATAAATTGCCTTGTGACACAGCTTTAAAACAGTAAAAAATGTTAAACGTAACATATGATTATTAATTGAAATATGACATTTATTGAGAAATATGAATGTCTACAATTATTTGTAATATAACAACTGTCCTGATCAAATGGTTTTGAATGAAAGCATGATTGATTGTAAAGGGGTTCCGAAATATTGAATGACAAGTAGACTTATTTATATTTCACGTTATTTCCACAAACTTTCAAGTTGAATTATTTTGACAAAAATAGTTTACCATATGAACGGGTTTTCTATTCAGAAAACGAACGTCATTTCAAATGATATTTTTTGTATGTGTATCAATTATCCTTATTCATTTGAATTTTAATTCTATTGAACATTTTATTTTAACATGTTTTTTTTTTCAACTGCCCTTCTAATATCTTGGTATTACCATTTTTGTAAAAAAATAATATGGAAGTAGTCAAAATATTACAAGCATACACAATTTGCTTAAATTTAAACATGTTTTATTAATGCAATATGGGACTAGTTTCTCTACCTCTATTTAAATAAATGTACTGTTCGCTAAAATGTATTCATTCTGTAGTACTATATTTTTTTTTTTCATTTTATTTTTTTTTTTTGTTGTATTGGGGTTTACCGTCGCTGCGACAGTGTTTCAATCATATAGCGACGCCCAGCTAGTTACAGGTGGAGGAAGACCCCGAGTACACAGAAGTACCCAGGTAGAACCACCGACCTACCGCAAGCCAGCTGGAGGGCTTCCTCACATGAAAAATCCGAAGTCCCTACCGGGATTCGAACCCACAGCGGTGAGGGGCTGAGAGATTTGTCCACGACTGTAACCGCTCGGCCACGGCGGACCCACTTTTATTTTGCATGTGTTCATTTTTGTACTATAATTTTTAGTACTTAGAGTTTGCATGTGTTAATTTTAGTACATAGTGATGAGTATTTTCATTTAAATAAATCATGTCTAGCATTTGTTTAGCGTTTTTATTTTAGTAAATAATAGGTGTGGTCATTAGAGATGATAATGTTTCATGTGCTCTTTTTTATTTTGGTATATACCGAATAACACATCATTTGTATGTACATTTTCGAAAATGATATTTAGTGTATTCATTCAGCAAATACTGAGCTGACATTTGTGTGGTGGAATGAAAATTTTAAACGATAAGATTTCCCATTTTTTATACTATTTTTATTTTCTCTTTTTTTAATTGATCTTTTGAATAACATATTGTCCTATGAGATAAATTAAGTATGCGTTCATTAATGTTCCCTTTACTTATTTAATCTAAGCACTTCAAATTTATGTCAATTTGCCATCTTGAAGAATGAGAGAAAAAGAGAAGAGAAATAACCCTCACTATCCAAGTACTCTATTAACAGAGCACACTGGGTCTAATTCTTTCCACACTCTACAGAGTCAGTCCAGATGCATAGTTGAACTTAGTGATCCTTTTCAGAGTCTCAGCCTTCCCCTAGAGTTTTCGGTCAAATTTGGTCTCCGTAGGCTTTGTTGCATTTTCTGCAGGTTGTACCGTTTACAATATCTATAGGTCGTGTTCTTTGGTGTGGTATTTTTACCGCATATGCAAATTGCTGATGGTACCAGTTTGAGTTTCTTGTACAAGTGAGCATTCAGTCGGCTGTGTCTGATCGGAGTTTGTTCATGTCTACTGTTGAGACGTTAGGCATCCTTTAACTGAGGTAGCCTCATTTTTCCTTGATCGTGGTTGGCTTATTCTGATACTTTTGTCAGCGCTCCTATTTTTGCAAGATTGTCTTCCGATTCGTTACCTGAAACTCTGCAGTGGAAAAACATCCACTGGTGAGCAACTCTGTTGGTGCCTGTGTGATTCTCACTCATATTTTCAGGCTCTATAGCTTGTTAGCCAGTGTTGGGATGAAAAAGGAACGTAAGTTTCCCCTGCCAGTATATAACTTCTCCATGGTCAAGCCCCATACACTGCCTCCTCGTGGGGATACACGTCAACAAATCACCCAAGACATGCCACTTGTCAGCTAAACAGGAATATTGCCCATGATCAGACCCTTAGCTATCGGAATAATTAATAGTACCAATTTTGTATACCGGGTCAGGTTCTTTGAACAGGAACTAAGGAAGATAACCCCAACAGAAAACGTAGATAGTTGGAGATAAGAGACCATCGGTCCTCCCCAACAAACCACTACACCGTGCACCATATCGCTATGACTACACAATTAACTAGCGCACTAGTTATTGAAATTTAAATGATATATTGATTTATTTAACATTTATACATTAAAAAAAAGTTCTGTCTGTTAACGGTTTTTAATGTTTTGCTTTTGTGATCACAAATGCATATATGATTCTTAATTAATAATTCACAAACAGAGTATAATGTTTAATAGGTAAGACACATCTTTATCTTATTAAGGAGGATATCGTTCGCAATCGATATAATTCTTTTCTATCGATGAGTCACGGGACCCAAAACTGTATAAACTAGTGCATTGCTCACAAAACGACATTTAATGTATGGAATTATGTTTTGATGTTACTATACAAGTCCAACTCTGCACGCATGCGCACAAAGATTGGTCGTATATACTAGGTTACCCATTAAACCAAGTGGTTTAACGAGTTAAACCGATCGAAAAATTTGTTCACCGATCCTTGTAATTACAAAGGGGAAGTAAATGCAATAAAATTATTTTCTGACAGATAAAACGCATTCTAGCGGCTTTATCCCTTGTTATCTATTTCCTAAGTTTATGTTTATGTTTCTTATATGTTATAACATGTCATGCCATAATTATTTTTGTAAATGACCAAAAGACAGCATATATCAACAAGCCAATAGACTTTGAACTTGATCCTGCTTTATCGTTTACGACAGATGTAATTATCGCCGATATTATACTCCCGCTGACGTAATAGTGAAACAGGTTCCTTCTTAGTCGGTCGCAGAAAGATGGACATATCATAAGACCGGGAACAAGCTTTGAGAAACTGTTTTGAATGCTGGGAAATCTGGACTGGTTTATAGGCTAGCTAGACTGGTAGGCGCATTCGATTGGAGTACGCCCCTTGATCGATGCTGAATGAAACATGGTAACATATCCCAGCTATGAACCTCTCCTTCAACTGCATGTACTTCGACATATAATTTCCCTTTACTTGGCTAATGGAGATTTTAGATGCAATTTGAAATGCTATAACTTGTAATCTTCTTATAAACTTCTTAATATGTAAATACTATTGCTGTTACCAGCCCCCAATATTTACCAAATTTTATACTGCTGAGTAGGTGTGACTGATTCTCATTTTGACAGGTTCTTTCATCGTTGTAAATCTTCTGTATATTATACGGCAATGCCATTTTTTTTTTTTTTTTCAGCTTATTTTTTTCAAAAATTCAAGAGACCGACCATAATGTTTTGCCCACAGCGAACCCCGAGGAGTTTTATGGCCGAGGGTCTTTAAACTGAAAAAAAATACTGGTTAGTATGTCTATTTGACAGCAAAAATTTCGCTCTTTAGAATCTTCGCTCTTTAGAAAGGGTTTCTATTGATTCAATTCTGTTGTTTAAGTTTTCATGAATGATTATAGATCATATACCTTGATATATTCTATATTTTAAGAATACTTCGGTGTATTAAGTATGACAATGAATGTATCTGATCATAGTGGTAGTATCTTAAAATAAACTGCATTTCTCCCCTACTTTATATCGCATGTTATTCATAGATATAACTTTGAGAAAAGCAGTTAAACTTACAGCCTCCAGTGGGGGGGGGGGGGGGGGGGGATTTGCATGAACGAGAGAACAGTACTGTGAACATTGTCACACACTGGTTAGTTATGTAAGTGCTAGGATGTATTATTTTGAAATAAAATGTCTATGTATTTAGTTTAGTATAGAATGTTATGGGTTTTATTTTTATTTTCCAGAATGTGCATTTATATGTTATGATTAATCATAATTACATGTAATTGTGCCATTTAATCCACTTTATTTCAATCCGTAAAGGACTGTAATTATTGCTAAATGTCCCTTTATAATTATACACCTAATACGTTAATTTCTGTAATATATCAAGGACATATATGACACGGGCCTCCGCAAGGCGTATAGAAATATAATCTAATAATTGGCGCAATAGATCAGAGATAGAGTGCCCGCTTTGCGTTTGGGAGGTCTGGGTTTCGAATCCCAGCCGTGATACTTTCCTAAGGTGACTGCGTAAAACCAGAGACGTATAAAATTGGTACCAGATGCACCCTTACCTGGCACTCGGCACCATGACTTTACTAAAGGAACTAGAAGTACTCAGTTCTGGTTCTACCCGGGAATTTGTCTCCCGCGTATTGGTGCTATACATCAGGTACGTAAAAGAACCAAAGGGTCTAATCGCTAAATGAGCTAGTGTATCGCACTTATATTCCCTTGTACCACTGTCTCTTCTGCATTCTGCATGTTGTCTCTCGGCAAAAGAAAAATAATAATGTGGCGTGTCGGGTAAGATAATGGTAGCTGTTGAGTCATTTGTAAAGGTATATAGCTTCCATGCTGATTGGTTTGAATCCCAATGTGGTTTTCGTCACTGATGTATTTTGTCATTATTGCATAATGACCCTGATGTTTATTTTAATCATTTGGTGAAAGGATAGATATTGAAACAGAGAAAAATTAGATATTGAAACAGAGAAAAACTTATGTGTATGGTATATGCAGATGATGTTTTGCTCACTGAGCGTGAGAAAGTCTTTTACAATATCATTTAGATGCTTTGTATGATTGGTTTGTTTGTTGATTGGGTTTAACGACCTACCGACAGTATTTCTGTCATTCGGAGACGATGTTATAGTGCTGCCACACTGCAGTATCACGCCGTAGACATGTGGCATGTCTACATATACAAAGGTATACCAGTACCTTTGGTATGTCGCGGCCGGGGATCGAACCCACGACCTCCCGCTCCCGAGGCGGACGCTCTAAACACTCGGCTACCGGGGACGGTTTTTCTATATAGACAAAGAAGGAAAATTAAAACTAGCATTGTGCAGGTATGCCTTTAAGAAGACCTAATGTATATTGAAAATATTTTATTCAGTCGCGAGCTAAGATCACATGGTCAGAACACCTCACTAACTTACAACTATACTGGTGATTGAAATTGTCTTGACTCATAACTGATGCATTAAACTTATACTCAGTTCTATAAAACCATGATCCGTAGTCATTTTATTACATTTATATATTACATTTATATTGAATACAAATAGAACATTTATGAGTCAAATTCATTAAGTGCTTATGAATATATAATTTAGCTTATAGTGTAATGAAATATTATATAAAAGGAATATGACTTAACCCTTTCCCTCATAGAGGAAACCATGAAAAGACCTATGCGAACAGCATAAAACCAGATCAGCCTGCGAGTAACTCGCAGGCTGATCAGGTTTTATGCTGTTCGCTGCTCTTCAGTGGTCTGGAAGGTAAGGTTTAACTGTGGTTTTCTGCAGATCAGACTTTATGTGGTACCTATTGAATGCGTCAAAATGAGTCTATATGAGGGAAAGGGTTAAACTATATACATGTATGTATAAACAAACCATTGAGATTTTTTTTCCTTATTGTGAAATGTACATGCTAGCAAAATGTACTCATTTGTGCTTAGGATACTAGAAATATATTAACTATATCGCATTTAGTTTATATTTTATCTTATGTAAATGGTGTTTGTCATGTGTAAATAGGGTAAGCTTTTTATTTTTCGTTGTTTATTTGTTTATACTGTACTACTGACTATACGTACAGACACACCTACAGTATAGTGTGAAATCATTAATTTTACAGTATAAGCAGTTACAGAAATGATACCATCAAAAGTATCATAGATGAGAGCAGATTTTACAAATATGATGTATGAATAAATTCAGTTTTCTTACGTTGGTGGAGGCTTAAATACATGTAGTTTAAGAAAGAGGTGAAGATGTATCTGAGATTTTATAGATAAGAATGAGGATAGAATTTGCTTACAAGAAACCCACTTTACATGTGATAGAAAAAAGTGTATATTGTGATTGGACTAATGAGAGTTTAGTCAAAGGGAATCAAATATCCGTGGTCTAGCTATTTTGTTCATACAAAAAAAAGGATTTACTGTTTATGATATTACAAAAAGAAAATATTTTGCTATTGGAGCTATAACACAAGGATATAAAATTTACTTAATTAAATATTTACGCATCAAATAGATTTCTGTCCAATATTTAATACATGTATATGAATTTCACTGAAGAATAACGGTTCATAATGGCGACTACAACTGTGTCTAAAATCCATCACAGATTTTGAAAATTATGCATAAATTATATGTTAAAACAGGAATTTTTTTTTTTATTTCGGATGGAGGTTTTTGATTCATTTAGAGAAAATATATATGGAGATATCTTCACTGTAATTTGTTTACTTTTCTGAAACAATAAAAATATATAAGAAAACAAAACAGATTTCTTTGATATTTTATGTATCCCGGAAAAGAGTCAATGGAAGTCAGTCCAATAGGCACAAAACTTGCACATATTCACAAGACTAGAGCTCCGCAGAGCGATGCCAAAACTCGTCTGTTTTACGTGTTGACCACAGGGCCATATTTGAAATTTCAAGTTTGAACACCATAAGGTATAAAAAGTAACTGTTTAGTAAATGCAAAAAAAAAAAAAATACCTTACATAGTGTAGAAGAAATGTAATTGCTTTGAATTAAAACAATTTTAACAAATATTCTGTTAAAAAGGGGCATAACTCCAAAAATATTGCTCAAATTGTCTTCAACTGCGCCTTGCCATGATTATCAAGTATTCCAAGTTTCGTGTTGATACCTTTCATATTTTTCAAACCATTCTACTAAATAAGCAATTTAGGTAAAAATTTAAGAGGGTAAAGTCGCTGACTTTAACACTCACTCAACCCCTCACCGCGTGGGTTCGAATCCCGGCAGGGTCATTCGGATATTAATGTTAGGAAGCCTTCCAGCTGGCTTGCGGTAGGTCGGTGGTTCTACCTGGATGCCTCCGTGCATTCGGGGTCTTCCTCCACATGTAATTAGCTGGACGTCACTATATGACTGAAATACTGTCGAAGCGACGGTAAACTCAAATAGTCAAGTCAAAAATTCAATGTTAAAATGGTTTGTAACTCGAAAAATATAGCTTTCAGAATAATGCCCCTTGTCTTACAACTGTTCCTTGTCATGATGATGAGTATCATGTATTCCAAATTCAAAGTCTTGTATTGTACATTTCAGTTTTCAAATCACTTTATTAATATGAAATTTTGACCAAAATTCTATGTTAAAAAGGGGCATAACTCTGAAAATACAGCTTTCAGAATAATGCCCCTTGCCTTACAACTGTGCCTTGTCATGTTTTTTTTTTTTTTTTCATTCATATGTACATGTATATCATGTTTACATCAGAATTATTGTCTGCATTCTTACAATACAAACATCAAGTAAATTTTGAATATTGACACATTGCCTTGTCATGTTAATTAAATATTCCAAGTTTTATGTCGAAACCTTTAAGTGTTTTCGTAATGGGCTTAAAGTTGAGATGAGATTGGCTGCTTATCACAAATAACAGGTTAACAGCCATGCCACTTCTAAATTAACCCTTTCCCTCATATAGACTCATTTTGACGCATTCAGTAGGTACCACATAAAGCCTGATCTGCAGAAAACCACAGTTAAACCTTACCAAATTTAATTATAAAGTCCTCATTTCCAGACCACTGAGGAGCAGCGAAAGCATAAAACCTGATCAGCCTGCGAGTTACTCGCAGGCTGATCTGGTTTTATGCTGTTCGCATAGGTCTTTTCATGGTGTCCTCTATGAGGGAAAGGGTTAAACTAGAACTATCACTGAAGGTGAATTATAACACGACCATACTACTTTGACATATAAAGGCTATAGTTCTTATGAAATCTTTGACACAGTTATCTGCACTTGTCTGCTGATGGATCACGATATGGTAAATCATTATCCAAATATGACGGCATTATCAACAACAGTTACCAATCTTCATGGACACCGATTTTTTTTTATTGATTTTTTTAAACAACCTGTGGCTTTCTAATTGGGAAACACAAAATTCATTTAAATTTCATGATTGTTTTCTTCTTTTTTTAGAAAAACAAAAACAAAAAAAAAAAATTTCATTGGGAAAATAGGTAGTTATTTTGGGATAAAAATGTCAGTCTTTGGCTAGGGAAAGCCACCTGTAAAAGGTTGTAATTTACCAAAAAAGAATCACTAATGGACGTGACATGACATGACCAAAGTAGGTGCATAACTCATTTATTTGCATGGGATATTCCACGATAAAATCACACAAAAAACAACAACATAGTTTTAAGTAATTTTTAATTCCATTTTATTTAAAACATTTTTCTTCAGTTTTCATATGCATGTAAATAAAGTAATACTCTTCTTAAATACTGGTGGGACATGTTTTTTCACTGAATACAATACACACACTTGGGAAGTTGATATACCAAGGTAGACTTGATCTATATATAAGATTCCTGGTATATTGCATTTTTTCTTCATTTCATGATAAATAGTTTGTCCATTATAAATTGTTTTTTAAACATTTTATCTTAAAATTTAATGATAAATTCATCATAGGATGCTGAAGACAAGTACAGTAAAACCTCACTTAAAGACCACCTAGGAATTATAACCATCTTGCTTTTAATCCCACTTATACTTGGAACCAATTTTAAGTGCTTTTCTGCATGACTATCTTGGTAAAATTTCACCATAAGACCACCTGACTGTGAAGACCACTTTTCGCTGGAACCGATTGTGGTCTTAATAGCAAAGTTTTACTGTAACATGAAATTACCTTACAATTCCTCCATAAAGTAACCTAAAACACAAATGCTTATTTAAAGTAAAACTGTATTTTCTTCCATGTATTTATGGCTGATGGATATAATTCAACAAATCAATAATTCAATAAGTATAAACAATAAATAATAAAATGATGTGGACGGAAAGGATGACGGAATGAAGATGAATATCACAAAAATATTTAACAAAATTTTGCAAAACAACTGTATAAATACTGAAGCAAAAAATTACAAATGTAATTAATTTCAATACTAGTAGTTCACATATCTCTATTTCATTTCATCAAAATAAGTCATAACTTTGGTATTTTTTTAAAAAAAAAATACAGAATCAAAATTAATATAAAATTAAATCAATGGGCTTTAAACAATATTCAAACTCTCTATAACAATATTCACTTTGTGAAATCCCATTTGCTGACACAAAATCATATAAACAAATATCTCAATTTCATTCGGCATGTTTATATACCATTAACAGAGTGTTAATTATTTCATAACAAGCTATATAACACTCATGTGTAAACATCATTATGTCTTTCACACACAAATTAATTCAGAGTAAAGTCATTGTTTTACAGACATATCCTTATGTCATTAACATAACTGGTTAGAGATTTGTTAGCATGAAACACAATCTATATTAAATGAGTCACTTGGCATAAATCAAACTACAAATATCTCTCTTGAGAAAACTCTTTTTGGCATAAAATATACCATAAAAGTCCGGTGTTGAATCCTGTTTGCATGAAACAAAATTGAAATTATGACATCACGAAAGTACAATGTAAGAGACAGTTTAACTGTGTGAACGCCACTGCAAATGTCTAGTAGTCCAAGCTCATGAGGAGAGCTGTACCACGCTTTGTCCAGTGGTCGGGAATCTTTTCCCCAGACTTCAGCTCCACCATAACGACAAACGAGGGTCGACCCATGGATCCCGTTCGGTTCGGGAAGTAGTAGCATGGGCACTGGTAGATACCTGCAGATTGGAGGGAAAAGTGTGTTTAAAAGTAGCAGAGTAAAACATCTGTCAAATTATCTAGGATTTAAGTAAAGCTGCCTCTGGTGAAAAAAATATTGCTTTGCCTTTTCAGGTAAAAACAAATAATATGAAAACTATGGCCGTTTATAAATCTGCAAATACATGAAAATATCTTATGGTCATGAAAATCATTGAAGCTTTTAATAACAAGAGCCTGAGGGCTCTAATCCGCTCAACTGAGTAAAGATAAAATGTCCCACCATAAAGTTACAAAAGATAGGTTAAAGATCAAGATAACAAGGTGTTTTTTTAATGGTTGAAAAATTATCTAAATGTACAAAGCAATTCCTTTTTGTTGATAAGTGATGTACATGTTAAGATGAGTAATTGTGCACAGTATCATTCAGATCTGATAAACAGTTGCTAATATTAACCTATGTTGAAGAAAGTAACCCCCTGGGCGAGGCCAATTTTGACCCCAGGGCCATTATTTGAACAAACTTGGTAGAGATCATTAGACAATGCTACATGCCAAATATCAAAGCTCCCGGCCATAAGGTTCCAGAGAAGAAATTTTTCTAGATATATTCCTATATTAGCCTATGTTAAAGAAAGTGACCCCCAGGGCGGGGCCAATTTTTACCCCAGGGCCATAATTTGAACAAACTTGGTAGAGATCCACTAGACAATGCTACATGCCAAATATCTAAGCTCTAGGCCATATGGTTTCAGAGAAGATGATTTTTCTTGATTTGTTCCAATATTAGCCTATGTTAAAGAAAGTGACCCCCAGGGCGGGGCCAATTTTGACCCCAGGGCCATGATTTGAACAATCTTGGTAGAGATCCACTAGACAATGCTTCATGCCAAATATCTTAGCTCTAGGCCATACGGTTTTGGAGAAGAAGATTTTTCTAAGTTTTCCCTATATAAGCCTATGTAAATAAAGTGACCCCCGGGGCGGGGCCAATTTTGACCCCAGGGCCATGATTTGAACAATCTTGGTAGAGATCCACTAGACAATGCTTCATGCCAAATATCTTAGCTCTAGGCCATATGGTTTCGGAGAAGAAGATTTTTCTAAGTTTTCCCTATATAAGCCTATGTAAATAAAGTGACCCCCGGGGCGGGGCCAATTTTGACCCCAGGGCCATGATTTGAACAATCTTGGTAGAGATCCACTAGACAATGCTACATGCCAAATATCTTAGCTCTAGGCCATACGGTTTCGGAGAAGAAGATTTTTCTAAGTTTTCCCTATATAAGCCTATGTAAATAAAGTGACCCCCGGGGCGGGGCCAATTTTGACCCAAGGGCCATGATTTGAACAATCTTGGTAGAGATCCACTAGACAATGCTTCATGCCAAATATCTTAGCTCTAGGCCATACGGTTTCGGAGAAGAAGATTTTTCTAAGTTTTCCCTATATAAGCCTCTGTAAATAAAGTGACCCCCAGGGCGGGGCCAATTTTGACCCCAGGGCCATAATTTGAACAAACTTGGTAGAGGACCATAAGATGATGCGACATACCAAATATCAAAGCTCTGTGCCTTTTGGTTTCAGAGAAGAAGATTTTTAAAGATTGCAATTTTTTTGTCTTTTTTTAGCTCCTGTTACCTAGTTATTCAACAGACTGGAACCATTTGAACAAACTTGAAAGAGGGTCACCCAAGGGTCATTTGTGTAAAGTTTTATTGAAATCTGCCCAGTAGTTTAGGAGGAGAAGTCGTTTGAATTAAAAAGTTGACGACAGACGGCGGACCATCACAAAAGCTCACCATGAGCACGTTGTGCTCAGGTGAGCTAAAAACATAAAACAAATATTGTTTGTAAAACCTATAGTCACTTGTGTAAAGATCAGGAATATATTGAAATTCATACAAATATATTTATTATCAACATTCATATATTCCGTTATTTTTTATTAAATTATTTAAGAATAAACTAGAGCTATCCCTAAAGGGTGATTAATACCCCCACTTTCCCTACCTGTCATCGTGTTAAATTAAGGATGAGATGAAATCAAAATAATGAGCATGATCCTATAAAGCTCAAACTTCTGTGCAGCATGGATACAACTAGAGCTATCAGTGAAGGTATTGAGTCAACAATCTAAAAAGATCTTAGATATTGAAATACACATGTATTTCATAACTGTAAAACAGCACGAGATAAATAGGGTTCTTGGATACCCCCCACATCAACTGTGATGCAGAAGGTATAGGAATCTAGACAAAAGACTAGTGTCAAGTATAGTACAATACCTTTGGTGACCTTCTTCTTGTTCTCGACTGGTTTGAAGTGTATGGTGGGAATCTGACAGACAAGCTGCATGGGGTTTGCCTCTATGAGACACTGGTTCTTCTTGTCCCAGCCCGCACCCTGCAGGTACAGCCCCTTGATGTACACACCGTCCTGTGATGGAGGGAAAAACAAACATTACTGTTGGATTTTATGTACCATTAGCAATTTTCAAAAATCTTTGAGGTATGTAACATTGTCATGGGAATTATATCTACATGTTATATCCACATGTTTATGCTCTGCATCATTTTCGTACCCAAGATTTTATCTCCAAAAGAAAACAATGAACATATTATATTGTATGAATCATACAAATTTGGTTAAAATCCGGTATATTTTATACAAAAAAATTAAATCAAATGTAGTGGCAAACCCATGAAATTAACAAAAAATTTAATCTCTTCTCTCTGAAAAGCTGTAATAATAATCTCATGTTATGAATTAATTAAAAACAAGTTTGTAAATATTGTAAATGGTCAATACCACTTCTACACCACTTTAAAAAGCTATCAAACTTTTTGTACCAATAGGATGCAAGGCAAAAATACAACCACCATGCTCCCTATATATTTACCACATCTATGTATATAGGAAATGGGTTTCAAAAGGAAAGCCTTAAGAAACTGACAGAGCTCTTACCTTAGGTGGCCCTGTAATGTTGCTATCATCCACCGTCATCACGTTGAATTCCCAGGAGAGACTGTCAATGGAGACGTTGTTGAGACGAGCGGATTTCTGGAGGACGGCGGTGAGGAATCCGGTTGGGAAGGTGAATCCGGACATCCAGAAGATTGTTGGTGGGTGGGCAGTGGTAGCCCACTTCTCTAGCTGTTCCATACGTTGCACCAGGTCACGGGTCCAAGCTGCCAGCGGCTTCAGGGAGGCGTAGGCCTGGTGGAGGGAACGTAGGCATGTTTGGTCAAGGTTAGAAACTTTTGGTCACAAAATGGCAAGAATTTTATTACATGTAACAACATTCAGACTTTTTCAAACATTTTTACCATTATTATTACTATCAAAACAAAATTTGGCCTATAGCCTCTGTAATTGGTTTTTGATAGTAACAGGCTGCAATTCATGGATACATGGACCTTTTAGAAAGTAACTGTTTTTACAGGCAAACAAAATCTTTTGAATTACCTGTAGTAACAGAGTTTAGTCTACAAAACAGTTATTATGGTCAAATGTTACAAAGATAATTTGGGTATAGATATACATTAAAGCAGTAAACAGCAACTTTCAGTTATCAAGTTCATTAATATTGTATTGTATTGTATTGGGGTTTACCATCGCTGCGATATTTTTTCAATCATATAGTGACGTCCAGCTTATTACAGGTGGAGGAAGACCCCGAGTAGACAGAGGGACCCGGGTAGAACCACTGACCTACCGCAAGCCAGCTGGAAGGCTTCCTCACATGAAAAATCCAAAGTCCCTACCGGGATTCAAACCCACAGCGGTGAGGGGCTGAGAGATTTGTAGTCCACAACTGTAATCGCTCGGCCACAGCAGCCCCAGTTCATTAATAATCTATTGCGCAATTAAGTAAACTAAAGCTTACCCGAATCCAGGTGGGTGGGACTCTGCCATCGAAAATACACACGAAGATGTTCTCGAGTTCCAGCGTCATGACAACCATACCTTGTATACCCATCTCCAGGTCTGTCAGGGACTTGCGGATCTCGTTCAGAAGCAAGTTGTATCGCTGGATCTGATTGGATGAGAGATAGAAACAATATCTGATAGAGTTCTGATAGGAAAGAATACATGTAAATCAGGAGTTTCCCTAGGACACATGTGAAGCATGACGGAAAATGTGAGATAGACAAAGTTTGACAGAAAGATGTGTCAACTCTGCCTACAGCAGGTGACACAAAAAAAGGAATAGATAAAGGACTGGTCAGTGCTGGAAACAAATGGACTGAAGGGTTTTCATTAATAACCAAATGCCAATGTAAATTATTGCTTGAAATTAAATAAAAATCTGTTGTTTTTCAGCAATATTTGAAATTTGGCATGTCCAAAACCCCCTTAGCTATCAGCCAAATCTTTTTTTTTTTCTGGAAATCTGTTAAATATAATTATTATCAACAAAAAAAAAATTACGACTGGCTTGTGACAGGGTCACTTGTATTTATTTTTAAAGTGTTTAAGTAGTTACAGTGGCTTCCACAGTATTTAAGTCATATAGCTACATGCAGCTTATTGCATCTGGAGGAAAACCCAAAGTGTACAGGGGCAACATGTAGTATAAGCAACTTATATCTGAGTGACAAGATCAGGCTCCATGTGCTCAAAAATACTTAAAGACTATCTCAGGCTCAAAAGTGAGTATCATACTCAAATCTCTATTGAAATTAATGGGCAAGTTGTTGTCTGAGTATGAGATTATACTCAAGTAATACTTTTATTTTTAAGCACTGGGCCAGAACTCAGGTCCACAGCTGTGGTATTAAGGTAATCTATCCATCATTATATTATAATCATGGTCCTCAAGATGCTTAAAAAAAGCCTTCTGCACAGATGCAAACATCTATTGACTTGGATTTAAAGGCTATTTTGCTCAAAGTCTGTTAAAAAGGCTGGCTTTACCACAAAATCCCCACAATCACTTGATGGATCATGATCACAATTTAATGATGGACGGATTACTTAAGACAGGGACTACAACCATTCAAACTTAGAGGCCCTCTGTGGAAGCGTGTACTCACCTCCTGTAGAAGGACGACATTGAGCGGTGATGGGTCGACTGACAGCAGTTTGGCCGTAGTGTCGTAGTCTATGTTCTCCGGAATCTGTTTAAAGATGTTGGCTGCCAAGTCTAATACCTGAAAAACATATACTCAAATGTTCAACAAAGTTCAGTATATACATAAACAAATTTTTTTACCCATTGAAAGGCAAGACTAATTGTGTTCAAACTTATTTCTTATTAAGCCAACTTGGAAACAATTTCTTATGACTTATGTTTTCTAAATCCTTGGTTGGACCAGTACTTTGCTTTGCGCCTTAAAGAATGGACATGAAAGATTTTCACTGCAAGCTGAGTCTGAACCCACATTTATACACAGTCAAACCCGTATTAGCCGTTAACTCTGAAAAAGTGAATCTCTGAACACAAGCTTGTGATTTGATTCCTTCCTGAATTTATAGAGAATTATCCTCTAAATTAAAGTCACCTCCAGATAAAGGCCAGTTTACAGTTTCCCTTAAGCAGCCTTTTTTCACAGATTTTACTGTACACAATATGTGTTGAACCAAACAAATAACACCAAGTCACTGCTCACCTTGTCTTCTCGGGACTCCCCGGCAACAGAGGAGATCTGTGGTTGGAGGGAGAGCAGGGTATCGAACATGAGTCTTGTCTCCTGGATCTGGGACTGGATATCTGCATTGGGGTGCTGACCGAACGCTTCTGGGTGGTCAATATTGGGCAACATGCTCACATACTCCTTGTAGGAGGAGAGAGGACCGTCACGGGGCACGTAGTAGGTGGGCAGGATGGAGGTCCTGTCAAAATGAAGAGTTGGCGTTGTATTTGTTATCCATATAGCAATGTATTTTACTGTGGTCATAATTAGCATTAGCCATATAAGTGGGATACCAATAAAATGCTTGTAGAACCCATTCATATAGCCCTGTGGCTTGTCCTAATTTCCATCTGAATGCTTATTATCTATCTTTTGGAAATAAAATCTTCAAAAATGACAAATGTGTACATTAAGTATCAAAACATCTGAGAGTTGCATTCGTTTGATAAATATAAATTTTATATTTTTATGACTGATTTGAGACTTTTATCGTTAGCTTTTTTTCTGTAGATATTAAACACTGCATTAATTCACAAAAAAAGTATAACTTATCTTTAATAGATAAAATGGTAGACCAATTGGTTAAGGTATTTCTTATGCTTCAGGGTAAAGGTCACATACTTGAAGAATGGAGTAGTGAGAGCATTGTCATTGAAGTAGTCCGCAATGTAGGTCATAAGGAGACGCCTGTCCCAGTCATCGGTCACGTGACCTCCGTAGTTGATGCCAGCGATCAGGTACTTGAGGGCCTCCCATGGCGTCTCATCATAATCATCCAGGTAGATACTGAGCAGGTTCTCCGACACCTGGAGGGTTGGACCATGCAAATGATTAACCATTTACCTCATGAATATTCATGTACAAGTTAATGACTTACGGTAATTAAATATACTACAGAGCTTTAAATGGTTGAACTTGATTTTTTCTGTTATGTACCCAAACTGCATAGAATCTGAGCAACAATATTGTATGAGTAAACAGAGATAACCCTGATCAGACCTATCTGTTTGCCAAAGGCATCAAAATACATCTGTAGGAGGCAAAGGGTTTGATGAATTGTATGAAATGGGTGTTTCATTTATATCAATAATATCATAGATCAAGGTTTTATTCTCCCAGAAAAAAAATTGCTGCTTTAAATTGTAAAGAAAGCATGAACAATGTAAGTTCCCTTCATTCAAATGAACAAGAACCACCAGTATTAATTTGTTGGCACAATCATACTTTTCCCTGATGTATCTTTTTATTTAAATTTCAATTCATATATTTATAGCATATACTTTGTAGGAAGATAAAATAGCTATCACTGAAGGTGATGAATACACACAATAAACTGCCTTGTCTTCACAATATAAAAAGATATTGGCATTTTTGTAAAACTGTACAGGTTGGAAAAATGCACATGATTCATATATAGCTGTCAGTTCATTAAGATTATCAAAGGTATAACTATAGAGACAGACTCACCTCAAAGTCTGAATCGTTGAACTCATAGGCAATATTCCAGCCAAGCATGAGGAACTTCTTTCTCTCGAGGAGGATGGAGTGGAAGAAGCAGAGACAGAACATGAGTTTCTTGTACTTGTCTTGCTTGTGACAGCGGGTAAACTGCTGCTCCGTCACCAGGTTGTACAGACGCTTCAGGTTGGCCTTCAGACCCTGCAAGACAATAAAATATAAAATATAAGGTTAAACTTTTATTTTGTATCCTTTGGGAAACAAGTTATTATAGCTTAAAACATGAACTCATTGTGTACTGGGCAGGGACTTGCAAAACAAGTGTGTACCCTGCTGAAAGGTGTGTGACAGATGACAGAGGAAAGATCCCTATCTGTCACCTCAGCTTTCAGCAGGTGACACAAAAAACACAAAGTTTTCCTTGGAACACATGTGTCACCTGCTGAAAGAAGCATGATGGAAAAAAGTGTGACAAAATGTGATGGACAGGCAGACAGACGACGGAGAAGTGATCTGTGTGTGTCACCTCTTTTTAAAGTAATTTCAAAACTTGAGATATACTTTAAACAGAAATATTGGTATATTGGTATTTTGTAATTTTCAATCTAATTTCTAAATATTCCCTTGCCAGTCAATTAAACATAAATCCTGGCAATTTCATGATGATCTCATATACAGGCTTTTTCTTTTTTGTGATACCGTAGGTCTGGAATGGTATATAGTTGGTATGTGTAAACACAGGCCTGATAGATCATGTTGGACATACCTTAGGAGGTTCAGTGGTCATCTTGATACCGGTCTGGAGGATGGCGATGGGGAACTCCGGGTGGGGACTGGAGCTGAGCCAAAGTCGGAACTCTGGGTGGGGCTCCTCCACCTGTAGTTGCTCCACCAGCTTGTCAAGCTGGGGCATCCAGCTGAGCGACAAGTGACAGTTGGCCAGGAACACCCAGTTACCCTGGAAACCATAGTGAGCACATGTACATGCATATATCGTGAATATCTTTTATAGTGTAATTCCTTATCACTAAGACATGCCATTTGCACTATTGAGTTGGTTCGGAAAGACTGATCTAATTCATCTGAGAAAAATGTTTTCTCTCATTTAGTGAGAAATGAAAACAATATGACCTGATATATGAACTTTAGAAAAGGGAAAAATTCATATGCATGTTTTAAATTATTTTTTTTAGTTGAAAAATAAATAAAAACAGCATGGAACAATGCAACAGATTTTCAGAAACATGAGCTCACCTCTCTGACACCTTCCTTGATCATCCTGGTTGCTATGGGAGCTTGTCCCTGCCCTAGGGACAGGGCATGGAACCTCTGAGCCATTCCACTGGTCTCAGCAAGCTGCAGCAGGGCGCTGGTTGGGTCCTGTATGAGTACACGGTGTGAGATTTAATACACAAACATTGAGTGTCAGTCTCAGTAAAACTGTGGTCCTATCAATGTTACAGGCAGTCACTACAGTCTCAGTAAAACTGTGGTACAATCAATGTTAACAGGCATCCTACAGTCTCATAAACTGTGGGCTATCATGTTACAGCATGTCACTGCTAGCTCAGGAAAACTGGCCTTCAATGTTACAGCAGTCACGCAGTTCAGGTAAAACTGTGGTACCTATCAATGTTAACACAACATGCAGTCTCAGTAAAACTGTGGTCCTATCAATGTTACAGGCAGTCACTGCAGTCTCAGTAAAACTGTGGTCATATCAATGTTATAGGCAGTCACTGCAGTCTCAAATATCAAAATGTTTATCAAATTCTTCTCTTTTTTTTTTTTGCAATTTTTAAATATTCATGAAAAAAATTAGCTAGTTTTCGATTTACTTGAAAGATGATAGAAGAAAAAATCCCAAATGTTATAGGCTATACTGTTGAAATGGAATAAAATTTAAAAATGTAAAAAAAAAAGAGTAAATTCACTTTTTTTTTTCAAATTTAAGGAAAAAATTTTTTTTATCTGACATTAGATTAATTGATCAATATAACAAGACATAAATTCAGTCTGACAGTAGTATTTCTATTGTTGAAAAAAAAAATCTTGCATTTGATTAATAAATCAATATTGCAAGATAAAATCAATTCCAACCATAATACAGTCGAAATTCAGACACTGAACATTGAAAACTGGATCACCATACTTGAACATATTTCAAGGTCCCGGCAAAAATTTTTTTTTTCTTTATTGTGCGACCTTGGATGAGTCGAACACTGATGGCTGGAACTCTCAAACTTAATTTCTGGCCCAAAGTTTAAAGTTCTATATGTATTTGACATGTATCAGTCAAACCAATTAACATCCTACATCTGATTTTCTGGCAATTTTATTGCAACTGCGTTGCAACTTGTTTTTCACACATTGTGAGATTGGCAAAGGCATTTATTAATTATTCTCATTAAAGTAATTTGCTAAATGTTACTTGCTTCATTTGAGCTGATATTTATGTAATCTGATTGTGGAATATTCACAATAGTTTTTCTTCTGCAAAAGAAAAAAGTAAACGGAGTATGCAGAAAATGTTACGACTTGCACGTTGGCCAAAGTATGTGTACATGTGCGTAATGAAATGAATATCATCGTTGAAGTTTGTGCTTTTATAACTGACTTTGTCAGCTGTTGTTTTATGGATTTTTATTTTATTTAAAGAACAAAATAGTGACAATGATAAGCTTATTTTATTTAATGATACCTTTAATATTATTTCACCAATATTAGAATAAGAACAATGGCAAATAGGATTATTTACTTTAATCAATCAGAGCTAAAAGAAGGCCTATAATAAATAATATCTTTTTAATACATGTATGTACATCATTATAACCACAGTTGGGTCAAACCACTGATGACTAGAACTAATTGCTGTTCCCCCAGCCTCTTCGAGTCACCGAAGTTTGACTGTATTTCTATACTTTTATTACAAATTAAAAAAAAAAAAAATCAATAAGAAATAGTGTGAGAGACTGTGTCCTACTTACCACACCAGGTGACAGGACGAAGATGAGTGGTGTGCGTGTGGTCGAGTCATCCACTACTTGCTGCATATCCAGGACTGGAGGCTCAACGAACTTTGACCCCAGATTGTTGGTGATGAAGGAGGTCGCACAGAAGGAGACGCGATCAGGACGCAGGGAGCGGATGATCAACATCTTCTGTAGCTCGTTACAGGCGTTGTCCCATTCTCCTGAAATATGAAAAATAATATGTTAAGGAACAGCTGTGGTAAGACGAACTTGACCTACTTACAAACATATACAATCATAATGAACTGGATATTTCATTCCTCATTGTTTCTAACGAGTTGTCAATGTATTTTTTCAAAATCCAATTTTTCATCCTATTTCAAGCTTATTTTCCGTGTTTTAGATCAATGCTTGTACCCAAAGATAAAATTTAACTGTAATACATCTAATAAAAACAGCTGGCAAAAAAGTATAAAAAAAAAATTCAAGACATTGATCAATGACTAAATAGGTTAACTCCACTAATCTTTACAACATAAATTTAATACATATAATATAGAAAAAAACCTCTTCCAGTGAACATGTGTGCAAAGTTTCATAACCCTTCCTGATGGGCTTCTCAAGAAATCAAACTTTTTGTAAAAAGAATGAAAGATAACATGACCCAAAATCATTTGTTATTCCTTTATGTATATGATATTCTATTAAATCATTAATTTTTGAGGGGCACTAATTTTCATTGGTTTCAGGAAGGTTTTTTTTTTCCTATGAATATCAACCCCCTCAAAAGTATAGAGACCTTGGTTGTTCTGTAAAAAAATTCCAAAAATAAATGTACCCACAAATTTCCTTTAAGTACATATTCAACAAAATTTGATGTCAACAAAAAATAATGATTTTACAGTATACTATTTCTGTGTACATAATATTTAGATAATTAATGAAAAAAAAAAGGAAATGTTCACTTCACTTATCTTTCAAGTTATTTCATTTAATTTGATAAAACTGCAGCAAGCAGCAAACAGAAAACATGCATGCATTAAATGTCATGACATAACAATCAAGAACAGCAACTCTTGACAAAAAACTCTGTACCTGGTAGAGGAGTGTTCTCAGGTTCATTGGCTGTATACCACATGTTCCAGTCACGAGGGTACTGTTCAAAGGATGTGATGATGCCATGGAAGTTTGTCAGCTTCTCTAGCTCTGTGATATTGTCCCAGGCCACGTCTGAAAGCCAGCCGGAACATGGGTTGTCCATCTGGTTGTCCCTATCTAATACCTGACATAGGCAGAAAAATGAAAAAGATTGAAACTAACTTCATTTGATGCTGTAAAAAGTAAGAGTACATATTAAGTTATGTGTCATTCACGTTATTAATGTACAAGCAAGGAATTTATAATTTCATAGCATTGAGAATATTACTTGAGATATTCTTAAAACAAAAATATTTGTATACCTTGTAAACTTACTCCATTTAATTTATACTCTAATTTCTTAATATTCAACTGTCACCAAAAAAAAAAAAATAGAGACTGGCAATGTCATAATGATTTCATATGAGAGGGATTTTTCACTGTGATACTAAAGGCCCAGTCTGGTATGTAGTCATCGTCGAAGACCCCCGGCTGACTTATTCCGTTTCAACATCATGCGGTGGGGAAATAGGCAAGCAAACCATTGTAATACAGTAGTTATTGATTAAATTATTGACCAATGAAAATCGCGACTTTTAAATGCAGCACTCTTCCGCGCGGAGGCTTGAAAGTCATGTAAACAATAAAATAAAGGAATGAGTCCAGCAGCTGTATACAACTGCCTTTATGATTGGTTTTAAAACTGTGATGCAACCAATGAAATGGCGCAATTTGAGACACCCTCAAAAGAAAAAATTCAGCCGTTGTATCCCACCTCCTATAGATGATCTATCGATAGGCTGTGGGTATTCGACGATGGTATGTAGTTTGTAGGTGTACACTTACCACTCCACCACGGAGGAAGAAATTGTACTCGTCCATGTTAAGTTTGGAGGCGTGCTCAAGGATCTTGGCACACATTTGGAAGGAGAAGAGCAACTTGTGTTTCTCAAACAGACCACGGCATGTGAACCTATAGTATAAAAAAACCTGATTTAGTATATTTCAGCGAATTTTAACCCTTTCCCTCATAGAGGAAACCATGAAAAGACCTATGCGAACAACATAAAACCAGATCAGCCTGCAAGTAACTTGCAGGCTAATCAGGTTTTATGCTGTTCGCTGCTCCTCAGTGGTTTGGAAATGAGGATTTTGTAATTAAATTTGGTAAGGTTTAACTGTGGTTTTCTGCAGATCAGGCTTTATGTGGTTCCTATTGAGGGCGTCAAAATGAGTCTATATGAGGGAAAGGGTTAAGTTAATTTACTTTGTCTCCAAGTGTGAAGGTATTATCATCAATAATTATCAATCTTCATGTGAGATGAGTGTAGAATGGGACAGGACATAATGTTAGTGATAAATGATTCCTATATAGCCCAACTTCACTACGTGAAGCAGAAGTTTGATAATACTCTTTATTACTGAAGCTGCATGATTATCTAGGCATAATATCCCCCCCCCCCCCCACAATCTTACTATACTGAAACTCTATGCCCCCTACCTGTACACAGCATATGTGTGGTATTCATTCAGATACTGAATTCTCTCTTCCAGTTTGGCGCTGCGCTGTGACTTGTCGATGGACATAATGAAGAGCTCGATGTAGGCATCAAGAGAGAACTGGTACATAGGGTCAATACGACCCATGTCATTAAGCACAAAGAACAAGATAGATGCTCTCTCGGCAGCCGGCCTGTAACCCTGGAAACAAGAAGAGAGTAAAATTGTGTAGGAGATATCAAGTGTTTTAATTTAAGTGATAGCTTATATAGCCATGTAACAAAATGTAACCAAGTACAATCCTACTGCCCCGAGCTGGAACACAATTCTGACCCTGGATATGTCCGTCAGACACCTTACCATGTCGTCACAAAAGCTAGCTCTATGGCAAGACAGTACGACTGCCATTTTATACTTCTGCTACGACAAAAAAAGATCTTATTTTGTCCTTTAGGAAATAAAAAAAAAATTGAGTGTGAAATATCATCTTTCTTTAAAATATTTCACATACAGCATGTGTTTTGTGTTTTTATCTTAATAAGAAATAGTGTATTATGACCTTAATTATTGGAATGTGTTTAAATAGACAAATTAACCAAAATCAGAAAAAATAAAGGAGAATATACTTGTCATTAGTTTGTTACTTATTATTAAATTTCTGTTTTTACAGAATGTATCAGTAGAATCTACTCAATACAATTTTTTAGCAAAATACTTGTAGAAAAGTCATATAAAAAAAACAAAAAAAACATTAACTGTGTCAAACATACCTCTCTGGCAGCATCAATCTTGACCTCTGTTTGTTCAGAGACCTGGAGCTGTTCCGACACCTCCTGGGATGTGACCTTGGAGGTCTGTAGCGTGTTCACCAGCTGTTCATCATCCAGCAGTGAGCCCTTGGTCTCGTTCAGCAGTCTATCAGATACAATGGAACAGGGGTCTGGTCAGTGTCTGATTCCATGTGGTTACTACTTTAAATTACCTACTGCGCAGACTTGATTGTTCAAATGCCTGCATCAGAGTCTAGTGTTATTTTTATTATTACTAAATGTATGTGAAAAAACATAATATAATATATGCAAGATAGGATGGTGTGTGAAAAGAAAAAGGTTCAAAGCTTAAGTGTTACAAATTTTTTCCTTCCTCTTTTTGTTTCTTTTTTTTTTTTTTTACTTTTTTTTTAATTTGATACTGACCTGAGTAATAATGACAAATATGAAAGTGTGTGTGTGTTTTATCATAGAAATAAATGTTTTTAGCAGTGTATGTAACAGTAAAATGTGTAGTGCTAATAGTACACATATATTTAACACAAGGGTAACACTTTATCCACCCCCTTGCAATAAACAGTAGGGGTATAAAAAGCCTCATGTTGATAGTACAATAGCCCCATGTTGATAGTACAATAGCCCTATGTTGATAGTACAATAGCCCCATGTTGATAGTACAATAGCCCAAAATTAATAGTTCAATAGCCCCACATTGAAGTACAATAGCCCCATGTTGATAGTACAAAAGCCCCATGTTAATAGTTCAATAGCCCCATGTTGATAGTACAATAGCCCCATGTTGAAAGTACAATAGCCCAATGTTGATAGTACTATAGCCCCATGTTGAAAGTGCAATAGCCCCATATTGATAGTACAATAGCCCCATGTTGATAGTACAATAGCCCCATGTTGATAGTACAATAGCCCCATGTTGATAGTACAATAGCCCATGTTGGTAGTACAATAGCCCCCTGTTGGAAGTACAATAGCCCATGTTGACAGTACAATAGCCCTATGTTGATAATACAATAGCCCCATGTTGGTACTACAATAGCCTCATGTTGGTAGTACAATAGTCCCATGTTGATAGTACAATAGTCCCATGTTGGTAGTACAGTAGTCCCATGTTGGTGGTACAATAGCCCCATATTGGTACTACAATAGTCCCATGTTGGTGGTACAATTGCCCCATGTTGGTGGTACAAAAGCTCCATGTTGGTAGTACAATAGTCCCATGTTGGTAGTACAATAGCCCCATGTTGGTAGTACAATAGTCCCATATTGATAGCACAACAATCCCATGTTGGTAGTACAACAGTCCCATGCTGATAGTAAAATAGCCCCATGTTGGTAGTACAATAGTCCCATATTGATAGCACAACAGTCCCATGTTGGTAGTACAACAGTCCCATGTTGGTAGTACAATAGTCCCATGTTGATAGTACAATAGTCCCATGTTGGTAGTACAATAGCCCCATGTTGGTAGTACAATAGCCCCATGTTGGTAGTACAATAGCCCCATGTTGGTAGTACAATAGTCCCATGTTGGTAGTACAATAGCCCCATGTTGATAGTACAATAGCCCCATGTTGGTAGTACAATTGCCCCATGTTGGTAGTACAATAGCCCCATGTTGGTAGTACAATTGCCCCATGTTGGTAGTACAATAGTCCCATGTTGATAGTACAATAGTCCCATGTTGGTAGTACAATAGTCCCATGTTGGTAGTACAATAGCCCCATGTTGTTGATAGTACAATAGCCCCATGTTGTTGATAGTACAATAGTCCCATGTTGGTAGTACAATAGCCCCATGTTGTTGATAGTACAATAGTACCATGTTGTTGATAGTACAATAGCCCCATGTTGGTAGTACAATAGCCCCCTGTTGGAAGTACAATAGCCCCATGTTGATAGTACAATAGCCCCATGTTGATAGTACAATAGCTCATGTTGGTAGTACAATAGTCCCATGTTGGTAGTACAATAGCCCCCTGTTGGAAGTACAATAGCCCATGTTGACAGTACAATAGTCCCATGTTGGTAGTACAATAGCCCCATGTTGATAGTACAATAGTCCCATGTTGATAGTACAATAGCCCCATGTTGATAGTACAATAGTCCCATGTTGATAGTACAATAGCCCCATGTTGATAGTACAATAGCCCCATGTTGGCAGTTCAATAGCCCCATGTTGACAGTACAATAACACCATGTTGGTAGTACAATAGCCCCATGTTGATAGTACAATATCCCCATGTTGATAGTACAATAGCCCCATGTTGATAGTACAATAGCCCCATGTTGATAGTACAATAGCCCCAATGTTGATAGTACAATAGCCATGTTGACAGTACAATAGCCCCATGTTGAACATACAATAGCCCCATGTTGAAAGTACAATAGCCCCATGTTGATAGTACACTAGTACCTCAAGATTTCATCCTCTAGTTCCACCAGTTTCTTCTTGCCCTCGGCAATGCTCCGGACCAAACTGTCCTTCTTCTCCTCCAGATCTGGCCTCTCCTTCCGTACCACGATACCCAGCAACTGAGCCTCCAGACCTGCCCGCCACAGAAAGTCATCAGTCAACATGTGTTATTCATAAATAGAAAACAGTCAAATTGTATCTTTATTACCTTTAGCATACTATACTTTTTTTAAGAAGAATAATCCTTCCTTCATTTTGGACTATACCATTACCTTTTTTTAGGTGCTTGTTGTAAATTTATTGAATGAATAGCAAAAAATGCAGACCATGATCAGATTGTGCATTATTGTGCAGGCTGATCTTGATCTACACTGGTCACAAAGGCAGTCACAGGTGCCCTCAGCATTGAAATGGTTAAGCAACCAACTCAGTATCCAGAGCCAATTTTAATTAAATTTTGTTTGAAAAACTCCCAATCTCCATGTCTCCAATACGGATTATGTATGTACCACCTGTCATTTGAATAAATGTGAATTCAAGTTACATATAAAATAAATAAATAAATAAATGAGTTTTGATTGAAAAAAAAATGCATTCCTAAATCATTCCTAAATTATACATGTACTAATATGCAAATAAAACCTGCAAAACATTTGCATAAGCCTTACCTTGCTCCTTGACAGCAAAGTTCACAATAGTGGTCTTGGTGGAGATCTCTGGAGTGTAGTGAGGGTTGCTGAGCTTGGTGGTGATGTAGAACCTGAAGTCAGGGTTGTACTCGATCTCCTTGTCTCCAATACGGATCATGTATGCACCACCTGTTATGGGACACCGAATGGGAATTCATTTTAATGTATGTAACAGTTTTACCATATGATGGAAAGAACCTATATTATAGTATACAGGAGCATTTCTGTTTGCCAATCCTCATTTCCATTTTTAAATTATTGCATGAAACTAAAAAACATATGATTTAGATAATTGTTTTGACAAAGTGATTTTAATAAATGACTTACCTTCACATGGTTATATTTTTACAGACAATAATCACAAGCAAACTAATTAGAGAAAAGACATGCAGACATTGAAATTTTTGCAAACTTGTTGATAAAATGATGACAAATGTTATCAAAATATCTTAAAAATGTCTGTGATTAACAAGAGTGTTCTCTGGAACATGTGTGTCTTCTGCTGAAGCATGACAGAAAAAGTGTGACAAACAGACAGACAGACGACAAAGAGTGATCCCTATGTGTCACCTATGCTTACAGCAGGTGACACAAAAAGGATGACTAAATTCTCCTAAACATTAAGTGTTTACCTATCTTCATGAGGGACTTGTTCAGGACGGGGTCCAGTGAAGGGTCAAGGCGCTCCTGTACATTCTGCAGCAACACAGGCAGACCGAACTGTATGGCGCCCTCTAGTGTTCGCATGTAGTCCGACTGTTGCATGTCAATCACCTTCAGACCCTGTTATCATAAGGCTGTATTTAGGGTCAAAGTCTAGATACCATATTGAATTGGTCCATATTATAACTAAGTGAAAATTCCCCATTAGTCAACTGAACAAATCACAAAATTTAAATTTCTAAGGTCCAATATTGGAATGCATTCAACTGTCTTCCGTAATAATACAACTGCTTCATTTATTGAAAAAAAAACAAAAAACACTACATCCTTTTTCTCATAATGAATCATAACAAGAGTGTAGGTCTAGGTCCAAGTTCAGGTTTGATTATGGATGTTTCATGTCTACAGAATCTTTGTTTCAGAGCTCAGTCACTCAAATCAGAAAATAAATAGAAAAAAAAAGATATTTGTTTAAGACTACAGGACATAGGGTAATCTGACAACATATTACAAATACTAGCATTTTCAAAGAGGTATAAAAGTCCTTTACCTGTTGCATATTGCATAAAGATAAAAGGAGAAAAATGTTTCAAATACAATGCATGTATTACATAGATACTTTACAAACATCTGATATGAAGTGACAAATACAGGAAAACACCAGTGATAACAACATCTCTCTTGATCAAACTCTACCCCAAAGTCACACATTTGTATACAATAAACAACATGTGTCATGTATCAATAAAAAGTGAAGCCATATATCAACTCCTGGAAAGTACAACTGACAATATCTTGTCCTTACTATGAAAAGATTGCCATCCTTTCTTTCAAGCTGGAAAAAACCACATGGTGAAGATTATAAAAAACAGACAATTAACTCAAAAATTCCATATTTATGAACAGTTCTGGCTGTAACAGTAAGAAGTGTCATGGACCTTTCTAGTGTTCACAGAATATTCAAATTAATTCCTCAAATTATCCAATAGCTACGATGGGATATCATGTGACCTGGTGTACACAAAAGAGAATTATGGGTTGGTTAGTGAATCTCTTTGTGAATAGTTGATCTAACAAAGATAAGAAAAAAACACATTAGACATTCCTAAACAATGTGTGAGGGACATATTAATAATTTCACTGGAAATTATCTTTTAATACAGAAATCTTGCAAAAAAAGAAAAAAAAAAAAAAAAATCTGCTTAATTTGTAAACCCTGCTCCAATTAATGTTTATTTATGTTTGTTTATTGGGTTTAACATCCCACTAACAGTTTGACACAAATAATGTGCTGCAATAATACAATAACATACCGTAGACATGAGTTAATGGAGTAACTGGAGCAATTCAAAGGACTGTAAGAAGAAACAAACTGCATTAGTCTAGGTTGAAGGATATGACTCAAACACAGTTTCTAACGTGGGTGGGGGATTTCTTCTGTATCCTTCTTGTCAGGAACTACTATCAGGATAAGTTTAATTCATAAGAGGATAACTTTCAACTGACACAAAAGAAAAGAGTTATAACACACCCTGGATGCCTCCATATTCTTAATCCACTTGATGGCCTGTCCCTGGGGGTCCACCATGAGGGGCCAGCGACTGGCGCTGGTTACTATGACACCATTCTCTGTGGAGAAACTGTCGCTAGGCAACCCCTGGATGTTCCAGTCTCTCACATTGGTGGGTTTGGCCATGAACTTGCAGAAGTCAAACAATGGATCACAAGGAACACCAAGTTTCTTCACCTATGGATCAGAATGTGAGGGATACATAAATAAGGATGTGGGCGATCGAAAATGTTGGTCATCTTCTTCTGACCATCAATAACCGAACTATTTCAAAGATATCATGGAAATATGTAAAAGTATCTGAAATTCACTCAACTATGTTCAGTAAATGAATGAACAACTAGAGGATATTTGTTTGTTTTTAGTGGAATTAGCAATTTTATTAAACTGAGTGAACTTTGAAAAATTGTAATACAATTTTTAAAGTTCACGAAATGAAATGAATATTGCAATTTTTACACAATCACACACACACAAAGCGAACAAATTTTCTTTTTTTTAATGTTGGAGAGAGAGTAGATTTTTTTTAAAAATTTTTTAATTTTCTCTGAACAATCGTTTACTGGAACTAATATTCAGAAAATGTGCACAACTTTATGTGCTGTTCTATGTCAATGCATCAAGAAGCATGCAAGACCCTTTGAATTAATAAAAATGTGTTAAACTGACTCACAGACTTATCTTATAGCAACAGCACAAGCTGTTATTCAAAATAAGGTCAAATGTTAAAGTCATCCTTTCTGCAATCAACATTTACAATGCTATGTGCACTCTTGTGATTGCCTTGGCAACCAATGCAGACCAAGATCAGCCTGCACATCAAAGCTTGTACAACAGTACAACAGGACTCAAAGAAACAACAAGCATGACTCCTAAAAAACCCAAACTTCACTTTGTGAAGCAAATTTACTAATATTAAATCAAAGAGAGCTGTTCTACCTCAGCGAGCCAGACTTTCTGGACCAATTCATCCCTGTAGTTGGAGAGGAAGGGTCCTATGTAAGACATAAAGGCCGCAGCTATGAGACAGTCACCAATCAAGAAACCCATCCTTTCTTCAAGGTCCTTCACTGTCTCCTCCCAGCGGACACGCTCTCCCGCCAAACCTGCCAGGAGAAGCAAAACATTGTATTTACAGCATTTGAAAACGTAATTTATTTACAAATCAACTAAGCATTGAACAAGTCATTTGATGAAATTGTAGAATGTAATTTTATTTGTATCACTACAGAATATTAATGTAAGAAAATGGTTTCATTTTAAATTTTTAGCATTTTTTCATCAACAATACGATTTTGTTCTTAATCATAGCAATATAGCAAATTCAAAACTCATGCAAGATGTCAACAATTACCTCTTTCAATTATATAAACATGAAATAACAGACAAAAAGAGCAAGGTGGAAGATGATCAATACAACACTGTGGGGTCCTTTGATTTCTATTCTTCATGTTTCATCAGATCTTCTTCAGAGTTAATCAAAAAGTCCAAAAAAGTTCTTTAAAAAAAATTCATAATCCAAAAACAAATCAAATTCACATGTCAAGGGTTGACTGCAAACTATTCTAAGTGCATATGGAAATTGACGGATAAATGGGACTGTCTTGCGGTCAACCCTTGATGCCATCAAAAGACTGAAATAAAGAGACACAGTGCATACCCGAGACAAGTTTAGCGGCTCTGTCCAACATGAGCTCGGTGTGCTCCGCCTTTCTCTTCAGCTCTTCCTTCTGGTTCAGCTTCTCCTGGTACTGCTGCTGTAACTCCGCCATCTTGGCCTCAACCTACAGAACCAGGGGGTGGGAGTTAGTACTTTTATGTACATTTGACTGAGTAAACATTTACTAGTGTGTCCATACCATGTGGTATATGACGTCATTTTAAGTTATCGCAAGCACCATCTTTTGCTTTGATTCAGATGAGAAAACTGCTATAAATATTTTATTTCTTTTGCAACATATATGGGAAGTGGACAATTGTACCCTACAAACAATTCCTAATGATCCTTTTGTCAGATGTACATTACCTTGATCTTCAGGAAAACATTCAGAGTTTGTAAATGTTTGTTTATTAAAGCATAAAGTGCTTCACTAATCATGTTTTCCCAAATGTTAGGAAATTCTGAATATCTGAAAAAATGGTTTGTTTGCTTGTTGGGTTTAACATCCCAGTGGCAGTATTTCATTTGGAGACTATGTCTACTTGAGACAGATATAGTGCTACAGGATAGTACAATTATAAGGGCCAATGTGTACAGAGGAAATGATAAAAGAAAACTGAGATTGAGACAGTGAGACAAAGAGAAAGATGAATCAGAGAAAAAAGAAGAAAGGGAGAGATACACAAATACACACTAGCCTACCTCTGCCAGCTTGGCCTTGGCCTCACTGAGTGCATCTTGCTTCTCCTTCAGTTGGGACATAGCAGCATTCAGCCTCTGTTTCTTCGGCTCGACCACTCTGTAAATACGGCCGTATACTTCCATAGCTCGTACCCACATACACAGCGACTTGGCAGCCGACGACACACGCCCGATAATCTCCGGCTGGAAGTCTGTCTGGGCAACGTATTGTCCAATTTTCTTTAAGACACGGTCTGAGATATTGTCTTTATCAAAGTCCATTAACTGCTTGAGGAAGTTTTGGTCACCTAGGGAAAGGGTGGGAACAGATATTAATGGTCAGCTATCACATATACCAAACGGTTGAAAGATATCAGAAAACAATATTTAAACTAAGATTTATTAGTTTTGACAAGGAGCTAGCTCCCATATATAAAATGTGTTAAAAGACTTGTTTTATGATCATTTATATACAATAAGCTATTTAATAAAAGTTTACATTTAAAACATCTTATGTACATCTCTATAACAAACTACAGTGAAGTGTTTGTTATCCCACATTTAGTGCTGACCTCACACAATTCAGTGCTTCACAGAGAACTGAGCTAAAGTTACAACAATGTGCAGTTACTGTCAAAACAACAAGTAGTGCTCCCTCTTTTTTTTCTTTTTTTTTTACAATACTCCTTATATAGAAGGATCAAGTACAAACAAACAAAAGAAATACACAATCATCTGGTTTAAAAAAAAGAGTGTTTTCTGGAACACATGTGTCACCTGCTGAAGTGTAACGGAAAAAGTGTGACGGACAGACAGACGGACGGACAGACGACGGAAAAGTGATCTCTTTGTGTCACCTCTGCTTACAGCAGGTGACACAAAAAATGTTTATGATAATGGTTGGTTACTCATAAATAGTAACGAAAACATTTACATTGATACTTGTTAATATCAGTTAAGTGGTATTTCTGTTTGTTAGTTTAACATGTTAATATTTCATAAAGCTGTTAATGATAAAAACAGTGATTAGCAGCATTATGTTAATCTTTACTGAGTTAATGTATGTGTGTTAAATTCACCATGGAACAATTTAACCCTTTCCCTCATAGAGGAAACCATGAAAAGACCTATGCGAACAACATAAAACTAGATCAGCCTGCGAGTAACTCGCAGGCTGATCAGGTTTTATGCTGTTCGCTGCTCCTCAGTGATCTGGAAATGAGAACTTTATAATTAAATTTGGTAAGGTTTAACTGTGGTTTTCTGCAGATCAGGCTTTATGAGTGCGTCAAAATGAGTCTATATGAGGGAAAGGGTTAAGTGTAAAACACATGGACATTGACTGCTTCCCAGAGGGCACTTTAATTTCTTTAAAGTTTGAGCTCTTCAAATATTTTGCTCACGTGTGATTTTATGCTCTGAAATAATCATAGTTCTATACCAAGACTTTTAATTGCCAAGAAGATTCTTATATTCACTGAATGAATGGGTCAATATTTGTTCCAGAATTAAAATTCCTTGTGTTCAAAATTCTGAATAGATATTTGATTAAAATTGAAGTTCAGATAAATTTACTATATATCTTTTTCTTTACAAAGTTTCAATATACTGTTATAAATATCACACTTCATTAAGACAATGAAAAAATCTGAAAAAAGTTTGAAACTTCAAACTACTTAATAACAATTCTAATTTCATTTGGAAATATCAAATTTAAAGGATGCTTTGCAATAGCTCAATATATTACATTTTCCATTCAAAAAAAAAAAAAAATATCTCTTTATAAATTAGAAATCACAGAGCTATCAATGATGTTCTTCCTTACTGAGCTGTCGCTTTGACTCCGCCCAGGTGGGCTCCTGGCCACGCAGGATCATGACTGCTTCCATTACCTTCTCCACAAGGGTGGGAGGACGGCCATATGACTTGATTTCTGTCATATCCTTCTTGTTGAGGGACTCTAAAGCCTGTGTGGGAGGTGCAACACGTGTTAAGACAGAGGGTAAGCTGCAACTACTAAGGACAAGCCCAATCCACAGACTCAATCTGCTTGGTTTAAGCACCATATGCTATGGTAAAGCTCCACCCACAGAAGACTCAATATTTGTTAATTTGTTTGGCTTAAAGAGAAGGCCCCACCCTCAAAAAAAAAATTTAAAAAAAATTGATCTACTTGGCTAAATCTCCACCTACTAAGAATAAGCTCCACCCACAGGGGAATCAATTTGCTTGAGTTCAGCTCCACCTACAATGGACAAGTTCCACCCACAGAAGACTTAATTTGCTTGAGTTCAGCTCCACCTACAAAGGACAAGTTCCACCCACAGAAGACTTAATTTGCTTGAGCTCCACCTTCTAAAGACAAGCTCCACCCATAGAAGACTCAATCTACTTGGCTAAAGCTCCACCAATTTAAGACAAGCTCCACCCATAGAAGACTCAATCTACTTGGCTAAAGCTCCGACAAATTTAAGACAAGCTCCACCCACAGAAGACTCAATCTACTTGGCTAAAGCTCTGCCCAATTTAAGACAAGCTCCACCCACAGAAGATTCAATCTGTTTGGCTTAAGCTCCACCTACTATAAACAAGATCCAGTCACAGAAGACTTACTATGAATTAAGCCACACCTACTTAGAATAATTAGCCCCTGTCATTTCAGGTAAATCCAATCACTAGAAAATCATTTTAAATCCAATCAGTCATAACATCATTATGATAAAACTTACCATTATCAGCACTAAGCCAATTTCAACAAAGAATATCTTCTGCTTTTTAAGATAAGCTCTGCCCATCTAAGACAAGCCAAGCCCAATGAAAATAAGCTCCACCCACAGAGAAGAAGCCCCGCCCATGTGACAGTTGTTAAAGCCACACAGTGGAAAAAGTTAGAAAGGAAAAGCTGTCTGCTCCACTTCTATATCAGGAACTTGGCCAAACAAGTCAATAATGCATCAAATGAATTAGAAAACCTTTTTGAACACCAAGGGCAAGGCTTTTAAAACTAGTAAATCCGTCTGAATATGTCCAAAAGAGAAAAAATTAAGATAATTATGTTGGCAAAGTTCCTGTAAAGAGGTATTATGAAGACTTATTGTTGGTAAAACAACTAAAAAATATCAGTTGAAAAAAAGTAGCAAGGTCAGTAAAAGCAGGCCTATTTATGTATTCCCAAAATGATATATACATCCTGTCATTAAAAAATATTTTAAAAGGACCTTCATGTTAAATTTAAACAAGCTTCTATCATACCATGTTATGTTTGTATTTGTCTGACCTTGTTTAAAATAAATAAACCAACAAACCAAGTGCTTAAATTTTGAATATTTCCACAACCCATTCAATAAATATGTCAATAACTATAGGGCAAGGAACTCACAATTTAAGCACTTGATCCAAAAAAAAATTGCCTGTAAAAGACTACAACAGAGGTCACTTCCATCTACAAAGAAAATCCGTATTAGACAACACACACTCAACACCAAGAGAATCAGTATAGCAAAATGCTCTCCTGAAACCAAAGTTCTGTTTAATATAAGCAAGTTAGGTGAACCAACTCAAAAGCATTTGCATCTCAAATGTTTAATCTATTTATGAACAGAATAAAATTTAATTAACCTTAGAAACAATTTAGTGATCATATCACATGTATACATGTGTCTTTTTTTTAAATATTAAGATAATATTTTTGCATTACTATTATTATCAGAGCCTTTTTATTCCTTCT
>CM037785.1:2318831-2368831 GCA_021229015.1 Solen grandis
TTATAACTTTTAACATTCTCAATGTTCGTGTTAATTCAAGTTGTGTAATATTTTTAAAATACATTGATATTACGTATATTTCAGTGACTTCGACAAGAGAGCACGCCTTTTAAAATTGTAGTCTCTAACATATATCGTAAAATAGTATTTCATTTCAGTAGCGTAACATAGCAAACAGTCTGTATCTTTGATTTTGCACAGAGTTTCTGTGGTCAGTTATATTTGTGAAAAGTAAATAAACCAGACTGTACCAATGGCAAATGAGAACAGTTGCGCTTACAAATAGATTTCTGATTGTTCGAAATCCGGTGAAAAATCTGGGTCAAAATCAAACAGCCCCCGAAAAATGAAACTAAAGCGCCTACAGGCTGCATGAAACGCAGTGAAGACCTCTGATTATGTGTACACTGGTTATCAGGCCAACTTGTAACTCTATACCATCTTGCTCTCTTTTACGACGACTCAACTTACTTACTAATTACTTACTAACTTTGATAATACTTTACACTAGTGATGTGAATTTGTAATTAGATGGACTTTGGTATGTTACAATAACGGTAGACTCCAGAACAAAACAAAAGAAAATGAGCTAACTCTTAACCAGAGCTATCTACTGTGGTTGTCTTCAAGCAAGTTTGATTTATTTTTCGTATGATCGGCTTTCTCATTTCTCAGAAGACTGTTGTAACTGAGTTGGGAGTTTACCGTTGCAGTGACAATTTTTCAGTCATAGAGCGACATTTGGATAATAACAATTTGAGGTAGACCCCAAGTTTACAGATATAGTCGGTTGGAACCAGCGGTCTAATTCTTATATCCCAACTCGATTGTTGGTTCGTGTTCGGTTTTCAAAAGCAAATGGACAGAAAAAACAAAACAAAAAAAAAACAAAAACAAAAAACAACAACAACAAAAAAAAACAAAAAAACTAAAAATAAAAAGATCATTCAATCAATTAATAAGATATTTCCGGACCTCCATGTCCGAGCGGTTGTGGCTATGAACAATTGCCCAGTACTACTTGTTTCTTGTGTAGGCTTGCGATAGCTCATACCCCGGTGATCTATGTACGTGAAAGGTACATATATTCTTCTTAAGTGTAATAACTGGATATGATTAGAATACACTGTAAGTAACCTCGCAATAAATCAACCGAACAATAAATGACGAGTCAGAACTCTGCCAGCTATATCTAGTAAATATACCCAAAGGAAAAGGAAACGTAAGGTAACTAGAATCTGTAGAAGCCAGACTCAAGTTTTTAACCTCCTAACCTTTCAATAAACCTCATATGATAGACCCCATCACATTCTAAAGCATTTATTTGGTTTGAAATAAAAATCTTTATCAAAATAATTTAAACTGTAATACAATCAAATACTTCATATTTAAATATGACACAAAAGTTTACCCTGCGTTTCTTTTTCCTTAGAGTGCATGTATATTTTAGTGAGGACCTTTTTTTATCATATATACCCCTAACATCGGGGTTGTCCAAGCAGGACGTCTTATCACGGGAAAGTCCTGTTTAAGAAGCTAATAGCTATTAGATATAATATTCGTTAAAATCTGAAATGTTACTTATTAACATTCTGCTTTCTGTGTTTATATACCCTTTTAAAAAGCAAATCTTGTATGTCAAATATGAAAATAAAATGAAACATAAGATATTCAAAGATTTTTATTTAGAAATGTATTCGTTTTCTTAAATGTTTACTTGCTTGACTTTAAATAAAGTGTTACTCAATTCATATGCAACTTTCTCCGATACATTAAAATCAACTAATCGGCCATATCCGCCGGTGCTCAGATAGAAATGAGCGAAGTGTTCCGAATGATTACACTCACTTCAGAGTTATATCCCTCCCACTTTAATGCAGTACTCGTCAACGCCTCAACGTCTCGTCGAACACTTACTGAAGAGTATAGAAAGCCATGACTGTCTTATACGTAATGTATATTGTTGATTCATTAACACCATATATTGAGTCACGACGTGCTTATATAGAGTCGTGGCCACAATATGTAGAGTCTACATGTCATTATATAGAGACATGGCAACAATATATAGAGTCTACATGGCATTATATAGAGATATAGCAACAATATATAGAGTCTGCATGGCATTATATAGAGACATGGCAACAATATATAGAGTCTACATGTCATTATATAGAGATATGGCAACAATATATAGAGTCTACATGTCATTATATAGAGATATGGCAACAATATATAGAGTCTGCATGTCATTATATATAGACATTGCAACAATATATAGAGTCTACATGGCATTATATAGAGACATGGCAACAATATATAGAGTCTACATGTCATTATATAGAGACATGGCAACAATATATAGAGTCTACATGCCATTATATTGAGATATGGCAACAATATATAGAGTCTACATGCATTATATAGAGACATGGCAACAATATATAGAGTCTACATGCCATTATATAGAGATATGGCAACAATATATAGAGTCTACATGTCATTATATAGAGACATGGCAACAATATATAGAGTCTACATGGCATTATATAGAGACATGGCAACAATATATAGAGTCTACATGGCATTATATAGAGACATGGCAACAATATATAGAGTCTACATGTCATTATATATAGACATGGCAACAATATATAGAGTCTACATGGCATTATATAGAGATATGGCATCAATATATAGAGTCTGCATGTCTTTATATAGAGATATAGCAACAATATATAGAGTCTACATGTCATTATATATAGACATGGCAACAATATATAGAGTCTACATGGCATTATATAGAGTCTACATGACATTATAGTCTACATGGCATTATATAGGGTCTACATGGCATTATATAGGGTCTACATGGCAGTATAATCTACATGGCATTATATAGGGTCTAATGGCGTTATATAGGGTTTACATGGCATTATATAGGGTCTACATGGCATTATATAGAGTCTATATGGCATTATATAGAGTCTACATGGCATTATAATCTACATGACATTATATAGGGTCTACATGGCATTATATAGGGTATACATGGCATTATATAGGGTCTACATGGCATTATATAGGGTCTACATGTCTTTATATGTCGGTCTGACTTCAAATCTTGTCACTGAGGAAGCAGTTCAGCAGGTTTGTGGTTATTCGATGATTCTGCCGGGGGCCATTGAAGGGTCTATGGCTTCTTTATAATGCAAATAGTTGGACGTAGCTGGCTGAACCAGGTTTTTTTAGGGGGGGAGGGGGGCGGGATTGAGTTCCCACCGACAATATTCAAATCATTTTGGAGATTATTTCTAAATGAATCACGCCGTATATATGTGACATGAAACCACATCAAGTGGCATTGGTCAACATGTCATAGAACTACATTGTGTGTATGCTGAGCGCCTGAAGTATTTCGAATTGATGGTAAAATATGAACAATAACAAATCAATATTTTTTTTAATTTTTTTTTTAATTCTATATGAAGTATGATAAGTATATTACATATTCAACAAGAGAACCGCATGCGGATTCCAAAGCTCATTTTTTTTCAAAGGGAAATAAATCAAAATGGACCTAAGATTTGTGGCCATAGGTGAGAATGTAGCCCTTACAACAATAAAAATTGGTGTGAAGTATGATGCCATGAGGTTTAATAGTTTAGAAGTTATGGTCAAGGTTAAAGTTTACCACTGCATTTCTTTTTTAAAGGGAAATGAAATGTGTCAAAATAGACACAATAGTTTTGACTCTTGATGGCAATGTAGCAAGGTTTAATAGTTTAAAAAATATGGCCAAGGTTAAAGTTTTCCGCTGCATTTCTTTTTAAAAGGGAAATGAAATGTATCAAAATAGACACAATAGTTTTGACTCTTGATGGCAATGTAGCAAGGTTTAATAGTTTGAAGATATGGCCAAGGTTAAAGTTTTCCGCTGCATTTCTTTTTAAAAGGGAAATGAATTGTCAAAAAGGTTTAATAGTTAGAAGATATGGCCAAGGTTAGAGTTTTTCACAGCATTTCCTTTTAAAAGGGAGATGAATTCTGTCAAAATGGATACAGAAGTCTTGGCCCTCAATGGTAATGTAGCAAGGTTTAATAGGTTAGAAGATATAGCAAAGGTTAAAGTTTTTCACTGCATTTCCTTTTAAAAGGGAGATGAATTCTGTCAAAATGGATACAAAGTCTTGGC
The DNA here is from genome assembly GCA_021229015.1 of Solen grandis. Taxonomy (NCBI): domain Eukaryota; kingdom Metazoa; phylum Mollusca; class Bivalvia; order Adapedonta; family Solenidae; genus Solen; species Solen grandis. The sequence continues at coordinate 2,323,027 of CM037785.1, forward strand.
CCCAATGGTAATGTAGCAAGGTTTAATAGGTTAATTTTTCACTGCATTTCCTTTTAAACGGGAAATGAAGCCTGTCAAAATTGATACAATAGTCTTGGCCCTTGACGGCAATGTAGCAAGGCTTAATAGTTTAGAAGATATGGCCATGGTTAAAGTTTTTTACTGCATTTTTTTTTTTTGAAAAGGGAGATGAATTTTGATGGACACAATAGGTTTGGCCTCTGACGGTAATGTAGCACTTGTGATATTGAACAGGTTTGTGGAGTTTGATGGCAAGGTTTAATATTTTAGAGGTCAAGGGCGGGGTTAAAGGTTTTCATGACAACGACGCCAAAGACGACGACAACGACACCAGAGTGATGACAATACCTCGACTTTTTGTCTTTGAAATGAATATTTTCTTTAACCACGCCTCACCAAATAAAGAGGAATGTGATTTTTCAACAAAATGTACTAAAAGAAGCATGAAAAATCTGATTAACATTCAGATGAAACGAGAGTGTCTATATTTTGTGTATATTCTACATGAAACATAAATAATAGTAAATACTATATTATGACACAAAATTTCAATAAATATGTATAACATCTGATTCACTCAGGAATTATGTTTACTTACGGGATTTTCAGACATTATGCATGGGGCCGATATTCCATGCGTCCATATCTGGATCCGTATAAAAACAAGAGATCCAAGATAGCATTGAAGACGCTCACCTGAGAAGAAACTGCCTTCAATGCCTGTACAAGTTACTAAATTACAGCATGTTGTACAGAATACATAATCCATGAGATCATTTAAATTCCACAAACCATGCATGTGGTCAAAATTTGAGGTCAAACTTAACTGACAGATTATGGCCATAAACATTGTTAATGAAACTTCAAAATGACTGTATAAGAAACAAAGATGCTAGAGTGTAAATCTGGCATTTTTATAAATTAAAGGGCCATAATTCCTGACCTACAGTTTAGATATGATTGCTTAGAAATGAAGATGCATGAGTGCAAACAAAGTAAAATCTGACAATAATTAACATCAACTAGACATTAACTCCTGGCCAAATTGGCCTATACCAGCTATAATCGAACTTGGCCAAGAAATGGTTATAAATATTGTCATTAAGTTTGAAAATGATTGCTTAAGAAATGAAAATGCTAGAGTTCAAACAAAGTGAAATCTGACTTTTTTGTTATATAAAATGGCATAACCCTTGACCTATTTGGCCAATATCAGCCATAATCAAACCTGGCTGAGGCATTATGGAAATAAACATTGTCATAAAGTTTGAATATAATTGCTTCAAAAATGATGATGCTAAAGTGAAGACAAATTGAAATCTTGCATTTTTTAATATCAAAAGGGGCGCCTAGGTCCAGGGTAACGTATCCGATTACGGATCTGAAGGTTGTGGGTTCGAGCCCCGTTGGAGGCAAGAATTATTCACGACCTTCCCAGGCGCAAAGTACTGGTCCAACCCAGGAACCGTCGAGAGGGAATAGTATAAGTTGTAAGAACTTGTTTCCCAATCGACGTAAAATAAATAAGTTTAAATTAAATATTAAATATATGCTTTTAAATATGATAACCTAGGGATATACGAATATAATAGATTATATAAATTCTGCGTACAATATAACTGACGAAAAGTTCTAACCGATCATTTTTAATTTATGAAATATCTCATTGTAAGAACCAAATTTCATTTCATTTGCGAGTATGTAAAAGTGAGCAGTGTGTGCAAAATGTCACTGCAAGTGGTTTCGAATTACAATGGCAGTAAGCTATGATGTTAAGATACCCTCAAAAGTCAGAGTCAAGACAGATAATTTAAAAGTGATCGGTTAGAACTTTCTGTCAATGTATTCGAATATATCATATAACAATATGACGCCACATAATCTTGTAGTATCATATATGTTCTAAAGCATCCGATATCGTATAACTGTCATGTGACGCTATAGATGACATTTACTGTTGTATGATAATAAAATACCAAACATTTAACTTATAGAATAAGAAATGCTGATTACAACTAAAACAATATAAACGTAAATCCAATAAATTGACTACCTGATATCTTGGTATGGTATTTACGCTATATGCATGCTCACCAACAGTCGTCATGATGTGACGTCCGTAAATATGAATAGGTTACACAAAAGTTTTACATAAATAAAAGTTACACAATTATTTACATATCAGAACAAGCAGGTCATGAACAAATAGTACACTCTTATAAAGTTACAAAAGGCAATCGTCGGAACACACGTTCGCTTCGTTCTCAATCGACCTTGTTGATAAGCAGAACATCAAACTCATGATTTATCAAATAGGAAATTTCGTTGGATCCGTGGCGATGACATCACGGATGATTTGACCAATGAAACGGCACGTTACATATAGTTTGTCGGATTCTAAAAAGTCAACGTTTGCTTTTGTTACTTCAATGAATCATCGAGAGGGATAAGGTACGTAAAATAAATATGTTTTAACTCATTGATTGATTTTCAGACTTAAGAATTTCTGCAAATTAAAATAAAAAATAAGTGAAAGTCATCTTCAATGGCTGTCAGGATGCTGGTGATATCCTTATAAGTTAAAATCCTGATCTCAGACCCTCAGACCTATATTGCATTTTTTTTTTTTTTAAATTATTTTTATTTTTTTTAGGTTCAAAATGAAACCTCGTTTATTGCATTTTCAACAAAGGGGTTTGGCACGAAAAGGTAGGGTGGGGGGATAAAATCACTATATATAATACAAGGGATACTACTCCCGGTTGATTTAAACCCATACCTTTATCGGGAAAATGCCAATAGCTCAGCCATTTATGAAGGTATCTTTGAATATTTTGCACCTATTGCAAGCGTATACATTAATGCACCCAAAAATCACCACAGTTTCACCCATACGAACTCAAGTATTCAGCAACGAAACCCGCAATGCGAAACTTAACCCGGTTTTCCAAAATCTCGACACACGTTCGTACAGTCTACCAATATAAAGTTTGGGTATAAACAAGCATTGTTGCAACAAGAAGATGTAAAGCGATGCAATGATTCTATAAAACAAATTTATTACTCACATAGGCATGCAGAAACTTTCCTCGGCACAAAAGAAATCACCAACTTCAACCGTTGGCCTACGTTCACTTCAATTAAGCCATACTGCAAATTACGTGACCAGTAATGCTACGACGAATGCGATTGGTTGTAGAGGTAAACAATTGGCGATTTCTACTAAATTTCTTTGTGCAGAGGAAAATTTCTGCATGCCGATGTGAGCATTTAATTTGTTTTATAGAATCATTGCATCGGTTTACATCTTCTTGTTGCAAAAACGCTTGTTTATACTGTAGACCGGGTGTACTGTACGAACGTGTGTCGAGATTTTGAATTCGCATGGGTAAAACTGTGGTGATTTTTAGTTGCATAAATGTATACGCTTGGATAGGTGCAAAGTAATCAAAGATACCTTCATAAATGGCTGAGCTATTGGCATTTTCCCGAAAAAGGTATGGGTTTAAATTAACCGGGAGTAGTATCCCTTGTATTATATATAGTGATTTGATGCCCCCACCCCCCTCTCAATCCATACCCCGTTGGTTTGAAACAATAGCACAATGGCACGAGCTACCTTGTTCTTGAAAACAATCCACACACAATCAAAAGTTTATATACAATATATACAGTTGAAACAAGCTTGGCGAACAATATCTAGCTATGGGACCAACACACAGAACTAATACTACTTGAATTATATAAAAGTCCCATGCTAGTAAGATGGTTAGTTGTCTTCCCACTACGCTGAGCAATTCCAAAATAATATGTACCCTAGTACGAAACTGAATGTTATACTGTGTCTCATACTCTAATACACAGCTTTACCATGACAACATGTTGTGACTATTTCTCCCGAGCTTGAGCTATATCACAGCCCCCCCCCCCCCCCCCCCCCATATCTGAGCCAATCCCAGACCTCTATGGATAGAGTGATCAGAGCCCTAAGCTGACAGTTTGTACACGTACAATTTTCATGCCAACAGAAGCAAGCTTCGGAGACACAACTTCCCCAGCCAAAGTGAACGCAATGCTCAACAGTGACTGGCAACTGTGTTATGTTTCTACCAGACAGCCTATAATACTTCGACGCTGGTTATATACACAGCGTGTAAATTATTCAGGGACGAACCTAGCTTTCTTCTGAAAAGAAGCTCGTCATCAAAATACAAGTATTTTGATGCCCTAATCGCATATGTAGCAACAGTGATCGTAATTTGACTAATTTTCAGCCAACGACTAACCATCTTACACATTAAATAGAAACACACACTAGGTTACTAATAATATCTAATATATAATTAAAACACGATAAAATGGCTACTTATAAAGAAAAAATACAATTAAAAAATAAAGTTATGAAAAATAAAAGGAAGAAATTCAAATCTAAATTATATACAGTCTATATACAGATGATTTTCCTGACAATAGCCCCTTCTTAACACTTAAAGAGTTTTCAAACAAACTCAGAAAAATCATCAACGTCAACAGCCACTGGCGGCTAAGATAGTCCGCGCAAACGTTGCCCGTGCCCTTAATTGCTCGGAACTGGTAGGTTTAAAAGGATAGGACCCATCTCATTAGCCTTCCTTTCTCAAATTTGCATCTCTGGATATATGACAACGGAGCATGACCTGTTTGAAGGCTGAACTTGGTAACATACAGATATTTCTATAATTTTTTTACGCCGAACACGATGGCTAACCATTCCTTTTCTACCACAGAGTAGATCCTTTCCCTTAGTATCAGTTTCTTGCTTGCTTATGCAATGGGAAACAAGCCATCTTCTTTCAAATTCTTGCATCAGGGCATCTCCAACTCCACTGTCCGTGCATCGGTAGGTAGCACAAACTGTCTACCAAAGTCTGGAAGCCTTAGAATGTGCGCACGTGTAAGCACGTGTAAGCATGTCCTTTAGTGTGTTGAAGGCTTTATCATGCTCGTTCTTTCGAATATCAGCGTTGTCAGATCAGTGAATGGTGATGCTGAATCTACAAAGGCAGGTATAAACCTCTTGTTATATCCCGCCAGCCCAAGAAAAGCTCAGATTCGGTATCTCTGCATGTTTATCTCCTCCAATGTCTTTTCTTCCATTTGCAAGATGCCGTTTCCAACCACATGTCCAGTGAATGATGTGTTTTCAAACCCAATCATGCACTTTGAAGGTTTAACCGTCAGTCAAGCATCTTGAAACCATGTGAGAACAGCTCTCAACATGCTGAGATGTGCTACCCATGACTTAGTATGCCCAAATATATCATCAGAACAGTAGTCGAGGTCCTTGCAACCGTTAAGAATCTTCCTCATCATTCGGTTGAACGTGCTGCCTGAGATAACCATGCTAAATTGCGTCTTTCTGAACTGATGTTGTAGTGAATGCTGTCATGTGTATTGAATTTCATCCACAGGTATATGCCAGTAACCCTTACACAAATATATTTTAGTGAAGTACCTGTCTTCCTTCAAGTTAGACATGATATCTTCGGGGTTACCCATTGGCTCCGTATCAAACGTTGGTACTAATCTGAGCCTCCCATAGTCAATGCAGAGCCTATTTGTTCCAACTTTCTTCTTTACCGGGGCGATTGGTGATTAGTATTCAGATTTTGCTGGCTTTATCACACCTGCATTGAGCATATTCTGAATTTTATCTGAAACTTCCTTTCTCTTGGCATAAGGGATGGGATATGGTCGAACTCGAATTGGGCTTTTTGTTTTGAGCTCAATTTTATGCTCCGCAACAGAAGTTGTTCCAGGCTTTTCGGTGATAATATTCCGAAAATATTCTTGTTGCAACATCACATCGCATATCTGCACGTCAGTCAAGCTCTCTGCTATCTTCACACATGTGTATGTCTCATGGCTGCTCAAGCCAGCAAAAACTATACAATATTTATCCTGACAATAATACTGCACGCATTCTACTTTAATATGATAATTGATCTGCATTATACCGACTAGATCTACTTCTAACATATGAGCAGATACTCTGAACGTGTGAGAGATTTTCTAAACGTTTCAAAATAACCCAAATAAGATTGTAAAAAAACACCAAAAAGTATAGATGTTGAAGTTTGATGGTCTGATGTCCAATTTTGAAAAGAAAACATGTAATATGCCCGAGCGTTCTGAATTTCTATATATGCATATATTTTAGGCATGAACTTTCCCTTATGCCTGGTCGTTAGAATAGATATATGAAAAAAACATTAAAGCCAGTTAATTTATTTTTAATTTTTAAAAATTAAAACTATAAAAATGTACAATGCCGATTCAAAAATGAATTTATTGTAACACATAATTGGTTTTTAGACAAATAATTAACGCTCAAGTCATATGGGCATTGGAGTTGAAAACTAAATATATATAGTTTCTTACTATGTACAGAATAACCCCGAAACAATATTTCAGTCCTAATTTATTCAGTTAACAATGCTTTCAGGTGTAGCTCGGACTGTAATGATATTCCTCACACTTTTACCCGGTCAGAAGGTTCACTACCTTAAGGCTTACACCTTACACCTCACCAGATAGCACAAACACAATAATGGAAGTGCTGACCTGCAACATGTATCAGTGGAGAAAAACAAAGCGTTGGTCATGACTTGATTATGACAACAATTCCATCTCGCACATTTATACGTATAGGGTGACATACTGACTGAAAACAAACCCTAATTCTCCTGTCAAAAAACCTGGGACTCACAGAAATGTATACAGATCATTCAACAAACACACATATCCAATAACCACCATCTTGTAGACATGTACATAATAATGAAACTAAATCATAATTGTTAAATACTTGGATTTTTAACCAGGTTTGTTGTTCTACACGAACCGGATTTTCCTCCACCTGTTTTACTTGGACGTCGCTATATCACTGTTTGGCTTTCGCAGCAATAGTAATTTTCAAACAACACTTTTGGGACGTAGAGATTCCTCACTGTCATTGTTTTAATCTCAAGCCTGGTTATAAACTAACCCGGGAATCCTCATTCAAATTAAACTTTTTTTTTAAAATTTCAGACTGGCGGTTTTTGTGTAGCCGTAAATCAAAAGCAGGCATTTTTACAGTTTTGTATCCATCCGCGCTCAGTAGCGTATCAATGTAATGCGATTAGTAAGGTCATACCCTCCTTAGGTATGCTTTTTTATGAATGGAACCACACTCAGGATCGTAATGAAACAAATCAAAGTGCCCAAAACACTGAGTGACTGTTGGCTGATTTTTCATGAAAAGCAGAACGAGTTCAGTTGACTTACTTCTAGTAACTAGTGTTGCAGGAAAAACGTGTTACATTACCTTTGCCTCTATCGAGATCACACTGCTTCAAAGAGGGAGTTAGAATTACATGTATAGCTAGTTCAGCATGTAAATCCGACAGTCTCTCGGCGCATTGTGCGCTTTGATTAAGACTCTCCACAAATGTTATTTTGGGTAAGTGAAAATTGATTTATCATTACTTTAATTCTAATCGTAGGAGCTGACCAAATCGCCATCTTTTAATTCTGTATATTATTCAATGTCGGAGTCCTTCATACGATCTCATACAGAGAATCTGGCTGCTGATTCACGTAAACTGGAAACGGAAAACAGAAAGTCTGTCTTTCTTATACATGTATATTAAAGCGCTCACGCACTGAAAACGGTCGGTTCTTTTATTAAAGTATATATTATATTAACATATTATAACTGGTTTATCATATTCATCAGAATAAGAGAGAGAAAGAGAGAGGGGAGCAGTCTCTAACCGCCCAATATAACATTTATTTTTATTGTGTAATGCATTTATAAAATGGGTCAGCCAGTTCAGTACTTGGCTAAAATTAACAGTAGAGTGACCTACATTTACCTGTTATGCTCTTGCTGTGGGTGCCTTGGAAGAAGACATACAGTGGCAACTTTTTCAAGACTTAACGAATATTTATAACATAAGAAAAATAGACAACGATTTTGTATTTTATATCAGCATAGATCAGTTTTCTATTTGATAAGTGGTGTAGCATATTACGGTTATTTGGCGGATACACTCTAGTGCATTCTGGGAGAGACCCCGACAAAATAAAGTTACACTTTTTCTATCATCCATAGTTTAAGCAGAAACAGCAACAGTTTTAAGTTAAAAGAGGCCGGGTACAATTACTTCAAAAAGTACTGGTTTAGTTAAAAGAGGCCGGGTACAATTACTCAGTACTGTTTAGTTAAAAGAGGCAGGGTACAATTATCCAGTACTGTTTAGTTAAAAGAGGCCGGGTACAATTACTCAGTACTGTTTAGTTAAAAGAGGCCGGGTACAATTACTCAGTACTGTTTAGTTAAAAGAGGCCGGGTACAATTACTCAGTACTGTTTAGTTAAAAGAGGCCGGGTACAATTATTCAGTACTGTTTAGTTAAAAGAGGCCGGGTACAATTATTCAGTACTGTTTAGTTAAAAGAGGCCGGGTACAATTATTCAATACTGTTTAGTTAAAAGAGGCCGGGTACAATTATTCAATACTGTTTAGTTAAAAGAGGCCGGGTACAATTACTCAATACTGTTTAGTTAAATGAGGCCGAGGAACAATTATTCAGTACTGTTTAGTTAAAAGAGACCGAGTACAATAAAACAGTACTGTTTATTTAAATGAGGCCTGCTGCAATAATACAGTACTGTTTAGTTAAAATAGGTCGGGTTCAATTATTCAGTACTGTTTAGTTAAAAGAGGCCGAGGAACAATTATTCAGTACTGTTTAGTTAAAAGAGGCCGGGTACAATAAAACAGTACTGTTTAGTTAAAGGAAGCCGGGTGCAATAATACAGTACAGTTTAGTTAAAAGAGGCTGGGTTCAATTAATCAGTACTGTTAAGTTAAAAGAGGCCGGGTACAATAAAACAGTACTGTTTAGTTAAAGGAGACCGGATGCAATAATACAGTACTGTTTAGTTAAAAGAGGCCGGGTTCAATTATCCAGTACTGTTCAGTTAAAAGAGGCTGGGTACAATAATCCAGTACTGTTTAGTTAAAGGAGGCCGGTTACAACTAAACAGTACTGTTTGCCTTAATTAAAAGTTTAAGTACTTTACAGATACCCAGATATGTGGAATATCTTCACATTTTTTTATCATATTGATACTATATGAAATAATAATTACAAAACCAGAGTAATGACCCAATAGATACTAAGTGTCTATTTGATGTCCCCTTGTCATGTTGGTAATTAATGCGGCAGATGACGTTTTAGACACGTGGTGTGGTACCTCATATTAACCCGACATTTGACGAAAAATACCTGGAACAAACTTTATATGCTGGGCGCCAAGCATCGCCCTGACTACTCGGCCACAAACACAATCAGGTGAGAAGCAAATGCTTCCTACAATGTAGTAATAATATTAAGCATTACCAGGTTCATTTCCTAAACTTCGAGCGTCAGACTTAAGGGGGGCAATTTCTTCTCTAAGTCTTTGATTTTCCAACCGTAGTTCCTTTATTTCATCCTGGATGTTGAGTTCATCATCTGCACTACACCTCACCTGATTTACAGTGCCTTCAAAATAAAAATGAAATTTAGCATAGTTAAATATTTTTGAGTCGCCCCCTAAGGGTAGTTTGGGGCAACCCCGCTATCGTTATTAGCGAGTCACGTGGTTATAAAGACTGACCAGTTACATTTTTTTAAGATACTGGAAAAAGATTATCAGCAAAAGCCTTGATTATATGACTTGTGTTATGTTAATTATTGTTTCCTCATTATTATCTACCTTTCGTCATTTAAAATAAATGACATTTCCACAATACTGTTTTATGGTATAAACATGTATCAGCTGATACAGGTTCCCACATATAAACTTCACAATACGATACAAAACTTGCGATAGACATCAGATATGATTTCATCTTTATTTATTTTTTTCATAAATATGCTCTATTCCCCCTTTGAATGTGTATAAAGTGGAATGATTATTATTAATGTGGATATGATTATAATGTAGCATTTGAAAAAAACAACTATAGACAGTAAGATACAGAAAATAACATACTAATATATACATAGGATAGGAAGCGTATTAAGGCCAATTATATATTTAAGATTTTAATTGAGTCGTATAAGAAATACCTTTTGACACACTGTAAGACATGTCTGTCGTCCCTAAAGTCTGTGCATGATTCCGTCTGTAACAAGAATGCACATTTCGTTACATTATAACTATATTGCTATAGGTCATGTTATTGGCTCTAAAATGTTGAATTAAGTAAACATTGAACACACGCTTATGACATCATAGCAGAATAATGTGCCAAGTCAATCGAAATTGCGCTTATTCTGTAATTTGAAAATGATAAACATTTTATATGCTTTATAACGTAGAGTATTGATTATTGATATAATTTAATGGCCAAGACGGCCTCCCGACTACTTATCTCAAATGGATTAATGCAATATTAAGAAAATGATACATAATACTTATTTCAATTTCCGGAAAACGGAGGCGCAGCTCATATTTCAAATACAAAACATAGTCTATCGAGACAGAAGGGCATTATTTTAAAAACACTGAATGACGCGTACGTTTCAGATGATTTTCAGTTTTTCAAGATCGGAACTAAACGAAAACTGTGGTCAATTTCAGCGCAAGGACCTACTTTTGTCTCGAAAACTTTTTTTAAAAAAAATGCCTGAACACAGTCTGCAGCCCGATTCCTGACCATTCCAATGATATGAGCATTTATAAGATCGTACGTATAATTTAAGTTATCGTGTGTGAGTGTGTGTGTGGGGGGGGGGGTTAAAGGTGTTTCCTACAGCCAGTTTTTGTCTATGCAGACAAAGAAGAAAAAATAAATTAGCGCAGAGATTTTTCTTAAAATTTGCATGACTTAAGAGAATCACACTAGAAATAAAAAATGGTGGTACCCATTCTCCTTTTGTAGATGTCTGTCCCTGAAAGTGAGTTTCTTGCTCTTTTATGTCATTTTCAAGGGCAGATAATATTAGAGATAGCAACACCCCATTTGATTTCCACTCGTTGTTTGTTACTTTATTCTCTATCACTGTTTTGATTTTTTTAGAAATTCTGTACAACAGATCTTATGCTAAAGTAATATATAGAATATTTCTTATTTTGTTTTACAAGAAAAACGCACTATGCTTATGTGCTGAAACATAGTGAAAAGCTGTTGGATGGATTGCTTTAAACTTTGCATAATTACTGGAAATGTAATAACAAACAATCATCTGAGAAATAAAATGAGGTTCGAAAGGTTTGACTTTGAGTTACTTGCCCTTGAAAATGACATAAAAGAGCATAAAACTCACTTGCATTGGCATAACTCAAAATGTAGAATGGGGACCCCTATTTTCCAATAAAAATGTGTTTCTATTTGATGACATTCGTATAACTAAAAAATGTGGACCTAATACTGAGATGGATAAAACAGAATACATTGTACCATATACATAAATTATCTGCATATATGATATTTAATCGGTTCTGTAACATCCTGTTTGCAAGTATTTCCTGTAAACGGATAAAAACCCCATCCATCATCCTTGTTTGAAGTAATATATGGTATATGATATAGTTTCCTCATCTCTCACCCCCTCTCTTTCTTAATTCTGTATGACACCCCATCTCATTTGCTTACACTCTTCTTTATTTCTCTTGTTCATTCTTGTAAATATTTATTACAAATCACAATATGATTATTGCAATCAGTTTGATCATGTAACAAGAAACATGCGCTATAAATATTTCTATACCAACACTGGGACGGAGGTAGTTTGGTCTTAATAGCAAGATGGTCTCTTTATCGAATTTGACCATCCAGGTCACAAAACCCAAACCTACATAATCTAACAGTTTAAGCATTTCTTTTCTTGTTGTTTTCCCTCTCTTATTTATTTAATCAGTTTTATTTGTGTTATATTAAGAGGTATTAATTAGAGAAAAAAACAACCGTGATACTGTTTCATGATACCGTACCATGTACTCTGGCATAGGATTGGACGGGAAGTCAAAGAAATATTGATATATATGTAATAACCAATGTTATAATTACGACTCCAACAGAATGTCCGAATATTATCATTTATTGTTATTGAAGATATAGATTTTAATGACTTGAATGATGCTGATATTAATAATTTAGCCACCTCCATATTATTGTTCGCCAATGATAAAGCAGTTTTTTCAACTTACCCTATAACATTACAATCACAGCTTGAATCAATTTATTAGTATATTCAAAACCTCTAGGATTCAAAATAAATGTAAGGAAAACAAAAATATATTGTTGACTTTTTGAAAAACGACAAAATAGGAGAAGAAATTGTCAGTGGAATATAAATGTGCATCTTTTTGAAGTTGTAGATAAATTTTGCTTCTTGCGTATTAATATGGTTTTTTTTTAATGGAAATATGTTTTATGCAATTAAATCATTGCCTAAGCAAGAAATGAGAGGGGTGTCAAATATATTAAATTATTCAACATTTTAATTTTAATTTATCTACCAAAATACGGTTTTTTGATAGAATGATAACACCTATTTTAACATATTGCTCAGGGATTTAATGGTTTAAAATGTGACCAGTGAATGAGAGGTAGGCACGATGACATCTGTTATAATCAGTTTAGTATGAAGCATTAAGAAGGAGACCAAGCAATATTTTTAATTATTTATGAATATTTCATGAACTTCCAATATGATTGTCACGGTAAATATTTTATATGTGAAATTCTAATTTAACATTCTAGTGCTTTTTGTCCATCCTCCAATTTCTGTATTTTGACATACAAGATATATAATTATATATATATATATATATATATATAAAATCAAAATTTGTTTCAAGAAACTCTTCTTCTTCAAAGCTTTGTATGAGAATGTTGTATTTTCAAAATTTACATGTATGTACCCTAGTCACGTTAAATATCTGTATTATGAAATTTGTTTCAAGAAACGGTAGAGGCTTTCATAATAAACTAGCATCTTTTTGTTGTCTGGATTGCTCTGAAAACTGTAAGAATTAGCATATATTCCCTTAGGAATATATTATAATGGTTAAATTGACCGAATCCATATAGTATATAGTAAATACATTTTAGCCGTAAAACCACAATCTCCAAATTTAGCAGTGTTGGGAAAATGTGCATGAAGCTATTTCTTCAAGATAATGAGAAATTAAGTTTCGCAAATAATTAAAGGTACTGAACAATCATCAATATTGTAATCCACGGAGAAAAAAAAAAACTTGGCCTTAAAAATCAGATCGCGTTTTAAAAGCTTAGGATTTGGAAATGAATGGGATAATTTTGACGTTAATGCTGACTTAGCAGACTTGGAGACCAGTTTATACAGAAATATTGTGGATACATTAATAATAGTCGAAACTTGATACGTAACGTAAACATAAAACAGAAACTGATTTGAACCATATCAAAAATAACTTAAAATGAGTATAAAAAAGCTTTAAAGTGATTGCTATTATATAGCTAGGAACTAGATATTGAGTTAGGAAAATGCAAAGTAATAGATAGAAATAATCAATTATGCGCTTGTTGTAACACCTCTATGGTTGAATCTGAATATCATTTATTTGTGGGTGAAAAAAACCGGTTTTAAATTTTTTAAAAATCGTACCATGCGTCTGTAAACGAGTATTGATAAACGTGATACACACATAAAGGTAAAAATCAAATTCTTAGTCAATCACCATCTGTGAACGAACTGCTTTAATAGAAACGTTCAGACTTATAGTAGCACATAGACTGAAGTTGAAATTAAAGTGACGTAGAGAATGCCTACCTCCTTTTCCCCAGCCATACGACCAACACTACACTAAGGGATATAACCACAACAGCAGCTGTCCCTCCCCCTATCATAGCCCTTATGTCTCCCTCGCAGTTTGCTGGACAATCTTCCATGCAGTCAACAACGTGCTTCCCGGCCGTAAAGTTATCACATGTATCTCCGTCAAAATTGTCCATGCATCCATTTGTACATCGCCCATCATATCGGCCACACCTTGAATCCTTACAGTTTTCTGGACAGTCCAGATTACAGACTTCACCGTGCCAACCTCTTATACACTGGTCACATGTTGAACCATTAAATCCCTCTTTACAGTCGGTACAGTCTCCAGAAGACCTCATACAAATTCCATCTTTACAATTTTCGGAACACGTCTGGTTACAGTTCTCGCAGTAGAGTCCAGCTAGACAGTTTTGACATACATTCCCTTCAAACCCTGCTTTACACTCCGAGCAGCGAGTTAAGGCACGACAGGAGGCACATGACTTTGGACAAGCAGTACAATTACCATATCCGGAAGAGGACTGTTCCAGAAAATACCCCTTCCTACACGAGTAACACTGAGTCGGAGACAGACATGAAACACATCCATCAGGACACGCGTAGTTACATTGGTAGTATTCGGTGGTGCTGTAGTATCCCGGTTTGCATTCCGTGCAGTTGCTGTATCCCCGGTATTTTAGGTTGCCATTAGCTTCATCATGATCTTTACAAGACACACATCGTTCAGGGCACTTGTTACGACATTTGTTACCAAAAACCCCCTCTATACAGTTGCTTTTACAGGTGTCGCAGTTCTTTGTAATACAGCAGCCACAGTTACTTGCACATTTCGCGGGCCGCTCATTAGCTGGTCCGTTTTCTATTGGTTTCTGGCAGACTTGTTTTTGAAAATAAACAACAGTATATTTAACCATTGCCAACTATCAGTAAAATTATCTACGTGACACATTAAACAGGAGTAGCCACTGCCTACTTTTCACTATTCGATATTTATTAGATCATGGTGTTTTTTGTTGTTGTTTTTTTATTTTCGTTTTTTTCTAAGACTAGCAAATGCCTTCAACCCGATGATCGCCGTAGTACTTAATATCCTGTATTGTCATAACTTGCAGTGATATGTAAATAGCAATATAACCTTCTTGTGATAAATATTACCTGCAGAAGACTATATTTTAAGTGTTAATAATGTTTGTTTTTTTATTTCCTATTTTTATTATTATCATTATTATTATTTATTTAACTGAGAAAAAATGGGCCACAAGTCGTAACTACTATAGACCTTCAAATGTAAATATAAAGCCTGTACGCTAAACATAAAACTGAAGGTTCAGGACCATTAAGCCCGATGTAGGTATCGTATAACAGGTGAATTAGGTGGATGGATGTAATCACAGAAAACATACTTTACATGAATTTGTCGATATCTCCATTGAAACAATGAAGTATTACGTCGTATACCACCATATATTCAAAAATTTACGGAAATAGCCAATAAGGTCAATATGTACACACTTAAACATGTACACACATCCACCCACACATGAATCCAATAGTCCAGAAATACATCCATTCATGATACAAAAAAAAGGCCAATCCATACGTCAATCCCTACATTCATAAATTCATAAATATATACATTAATCCACACACCAAACCATACATACAGCTTACCAGCTTTGTTGAGAAGTATCCGGAATACCGTTAGATACAGAAAGAAGTATATTCGCTCTGGAAAAAAAAAGAGAAAACATTTTTTATTCTTCACATCATTTTTGAGTATACGATGCGTCGCTCCCTCCATGAATTTATTCTTGAATTTATAATTAGAATTGAGATAGATAGATGGATTGAGATAGATAGATGGATGGATGGATGGATGGATGGTTATAACAGAAATATTTGTTTTACATTTGAATATTATTTTCGATTTAAATGCATATCTATAGTTTATTATACAATATTCATGAACTGAAGAAGGAAACATGTAGAAGAAGAAGAAGAAGAGAGAGAGAAAGAATATGCATGGAAACAACAACAGCAACGGTGATGCTGGAATAAATAGTTTTGCACGACAAATGCCAAGTCTTGTAGATTTCGTTCTAAGAAAATTAATACTCACACGGCTGTGTAACGTTCACAAACAAAAAGTTATTCCGGTTTGAAGTTGCCCCCCCCCCCCCTTTTTTTTTGCTGCTCACTGAGAACAGTGTGGCCATACCACGTGCTTGATGACGTCATTTAAGTATTATTTGCCTTGATTCGAAAAAAATAAAACCGCTGTAAGTAATTTATTTCTTCACCAACTTCAGTTGGATATAGTGCATGCGAATCGGAAAATTGTGCTCTAAACAAAACCCTAATTAATTTTTTGTCAGATGAATAGTGTTTCCAAACATTCGAGAAATCTTTAGCTATGTGCATTACGTGTACGCAAACAGATGTTCACGAACTCGGAAGGTTTTCCCGAATTAAAAAATCTGTAAAAAGTAGGGCACATTTTCCGCTTCACATGCGCTATATACCATTAAAATTGATAATGAAATAATATACTTACAGCAGTGTTTCCCCTCTGAATCGATGCAAAATATGCTTTTCGCGAAAACTTAAAATGTCGTCTTATACCACATGGTGTGGCCACATTGGGGAATTGAGTACGATAAAATAAAATAATCAATTTGACAAAATAATCGATGCCAAGTTTAAGATCTTATTTCAACAAATAAGATGAATACAAATATAAAATAAATGTTGCTTCACTTAAAATGGGGGAAATACAGCTAATTTTCTTTCACTGCAACAGACCGGTGACAGTGGTGATATGAAATATATCACTCACTATACGTGCGGTGATGATATGAAATATATTTCACTGACAGAACTAAGTATTTCACTGGTTTGCATGAATTATGTTGGTGTATCCCGGATCGGATCATTGATCCGAAATTAACCGAGGTGAACTCGCGTAGGACTGTAACGGTACCGTGGACCACCAAAATGTTTTAATTATCCGGAAGTAGCCACAAGGAACGATTACCTATTTTTGACATGCAATGAATTAGGATCTCTTGACATTTAAATAAAAAATCGAATGTTTAATAAAGTTCACAAAAGTACACAGCGATGTTAATGTACAATAAAAAAAATCAATTTAAAGAGAATCAGTTGACCTTGTCTATTTGTAATTGACAAAATTGAGGTCTATGAAGCTGACCTTTAGATTGTTGTTTGCTATTTAGATGTTTATTCGAGATGAACTGGACCAACACTCCCCGTTCTATCAACACAAACATACACTTCGGGGATATATAATACCAAGATAAAAATCAAAGCACTGATAGTTCTTGTGGTACAATAGCTTCTAAAGATGAAATGTAAACTTTCCGTGTGAACTTGCCCTAACTGTTTCATGCGACACTCCCTTACTGTTCCGTGTGAACTTATCCTTACTGTTCCGTGTGAACTTATCCTTACTGTTCCGTGTGAACTTATCCTTACTGTTCCGTGTAACTTATCCTTACTGTTCCGTGTGAACTTATCCTTACTGTTCCGTGTGAACTTATCCTTACTGTTCCGTGTAAACTTATCCTTACAGTTCCGTGTGAACTTGCCCTAACTGTTCCGTGTGTTTGTACTGTTCACTATTGTCTCCGTGTGATTTGACCTAAGGGAATCCACTCTTACCGATCAAAAAGAGAAACAACTCGAAATAAATATTGTCTGGTACTGTGATTCTGCAGTATGCAGTTCTGTGGGCTTATATGCTCTGGGGCTATTAACATGAACGGATGAACAGTCATTTATTACCACGTACAAGACTTATATTATGTTTTAAAGTTACAGTTGTGAACCGCTTTAAACAAAACATCAAATGGATTATTAATTTCCGCCAATAAAGGAGTGCGACATTTAGCATTGATATTGCGATATATAGCGGCAGTACAATCTTTTTGCGACATTTGGCGTTATAAATGCGACATATAAAGTCAGGAGCTTCTGCGACATTTGCGACATTTAGCGTTAGCCTTGCAACATATAACGTCAAGTGTGACATTTAGCGTTTGTGTGACATTTAACGTTGTTGAAGAAATGGCTTCATTTTCAAACATGTTTTTTATTTTTTTTTACAGGAAATCCTTCAATGGATTTTTTTTCTTCATTTTTCTCGTAAATTTTCTTTTATGGATGCTTGATCAAATGTGTCTAGTCCGAGTTCATCTAGAAGATACTGAGCACTTTCTATGGTAACTGCCAGATGCTAAACAAGAAAACAATGTTTGAAATCTGTAAAACATACTAACCGTAATTAATTTCAATTACTAACTAATGAAAAGGAAATGTAATAGACATATAGCGGCAGCTTACATCCGAAAGTTTAGAGTTATATAATTATTTGTTACACTTTACATTTCCGAAACATTGCGATTGTTAACTGTTGCATACGCCCTTATAAGAATTTAAATATGAATTTTCTTTTTATTATTGATAACATAGATAGTAGTGTAAGTAATGATGATCATAGTAATAGTGGATGTTGTCGCTGTAGTAGTTGTCGTCGTTATAATACAAGTAGTAGTAGTAGTAGTAGTAGTAGTAATAGCAATTGCTGTAGTAGCAGGTAGTAGTAGTAATAGCAATTGCTGTAGTAGTAGTAAGCAGTAGTAGTAATAGCAATTGCTGTAGTAGTAGTAAGCAGTAGTAGTAATAGCAATTGCTGTAGTAGTAGTAGGCAGTAGTAGTAATAGCAATTGCTGTAGTAGTAGTAGGCAGTAGTAGTAATAGCAATTGCTGTAGTAGTAGTAGGCAGTAGTAGTAATAGCAATTGCTGTAGTAGTAGTAGGCAGTAGTAGTAATAGCAATTGCTGTAGTAGTAGTAGCAGTAGTAGTAATAGCAATTGCTGTAGTAGTAGTAAGCAGTAGTAGTAATAGCAATTGCTGTAGTAGTAGTAGGCAGTAGTAGTAATAGCAATTGCTGTAGTAGTAGTAGGCAGTAGTAGTAATAGCAATTGCTGTAGTAGTAGTAAGCAGTAGTAGTAATAGCAATTGCTGTAGTAGTAGTAGGCAGTAGTAGTAATAGCAATTGCTGTAGTAGTAGAGGCAGTAGTAGTAAGTATAGCAATTGCTGTAGTAGTAGTAAGCAGTAGTAGTAATAGCAATTGCTGTAGTAGTAGTAGCAGTAGTAGTAATAGCAATTGCTGTAGTAGTAGTAAGCAGTAGTAGTAATAGCAATTGCTGTAGTAGTAGTAAGCAGTAGTAGTAATAGCAATTGCTGTAGTAGTAGTAAGCAGTAGTAGTAATAGCAATTGCTGTAGTAGTAGTAGCAGTAGTATGCAATTGTGTATATAAAATAGCAATTGCTGTAGTAGTAGTAAGGCAGTAGTAGTAATAGCAATTGCTGAGTAGTAGTAGCTTAGTATATGCAATTGCTGTAGTAGTAATCAGTAGTAGTAGTAAGCAGTAGTAGTAATAGCAATTGCTGTAGTAGTAGTAGCAGTAGTAGTAATAGCAATTGCTGTAGTAGTAGTAGCAGTAGTAGTAATAGCAATTGCTGTAGTAGTAGTAAGCAGTAGTAGTAATAGCAATTGCTGTAGTAGTAGTAAGCAGTAGTAGTAATAGCAATTGCTGTAGTAGTAGTAGGCAGTAGTAGTAATACAATTGCTGTAGTAGGCAGTAGTAGTAATAGCAATTGCTGTAGTAGTAGTAAGCAGTAGTAGTAATAGCAATTGCTGTAGTAGTAGTAAGCAGTAGTAGTAATAGCAATTGCTGTAGTAGTAGTAAGCAGTAGTAGTAATAGCAATTGCTGTAGTAGTAGTAGGCAGTAGTAGTAATAGCAATTGCTGTAGTAGTAGTAAGCAGTAGTAGTAATAGCAATTGCTGTAGTAGTAGTAGGGCAGTAGTAGTAATAGCAATTGCTGTAGTAGTAGTAAGCAGTAGTAGTAATAGCAATTGCTGTATAGTATAGCAGTAGTAGTAATAGCAATTGCTGTAGTAGTAGTAGCAGTATAGTAATAGCAATTGCTGTAGTAGTAGTAAGCAGTAGTAGTAATAGCAATTGCTGTAGTAGTAGTAGCAGTAGTAGTAATAGCAATTGCTGTAGTAGTAGTAGCAGTAGTAGTAATAGCAATTGCTGTAGTAGTAGTAGCAGTAGTAGTAATAGCAATTGCTGTAGTAGTAGTAGGCAGTAGTAGTAATAGCAATTGCTGTAGTAGTAGTAAGCAGTAGTAGTAATAGCAATTGCTGTAGTAGTAGTAGGCAGTAGTAGTAGTAGTAGCAGTAGTAGTAATAGCAATTGCTGTAGTAGTAGTAGGCAGTAGTAGTAATAGCAATTGCTGTAGTAGTAGTAAGCAGTAGTAGTAATAGCAATTGCTGTAGTAGTAGTAAGCAGTAGTAGTAATAGCAATTGCTGTAGTAGTAGTAGGCAGTAGAAGTAATAGCAATTGCTGTAGTAGTAGTAGGCAGTAGTAGTAATAGCAATTGCTGTAGTAGTAGTAGGCAGTAGTAGTAATAGCAATTGCTGTAGTAGTAGTAGGCAGTAGTAGTAATAGCAATTGCTGTAGTAGTAGTAGGCAGTAGTAGTAATAGCAATTGCTGTAGTAGTAGTAGGCAGTAGTAGTAATAGCAATTGCTGTAGTAGTAGTAAGCAGTAGTAGTAATAGCAATTGCTGTAGTAGTAGTAGGCAGTAGTAGTAATAGCAATTGCTGTAGTAGTAGTAAGCAGTAGTAGTAATAGCAATTGCTGTAGTAGTAGTAGGCAGTAGAAGTAATAGCAATTGCTGTAGTAGTAGTAGGCAGTAGTAGTAATAGCAATTGCTGTAGTAGTAGTAGGCAGTAGTAGTAATAGCAATTGCTGTAGTAGTAGTAGGCAGTAGTAGTAATAGCAATTGCTGTAGTAGTAGTAGGCAGTAGTAGTAATAGCAATTGCTGTAGTAGTAGTAGGCAGTAGTAGTAATAGCAATTGCTGTAGTAGTAGTAGGCAGTAGTAGTAATAGCAATTGCTGTAGTAGTAGTAGGCAGTAGTAGTAATAGCAATTGCTGTAGTAGTAGGCAGTAGTAGTAATAGCAATTGCTGTAGTAGTAGTAGGCAGTAGTAGTAATAGCAATTGCTGTAGTAGTAGTAGTAGGCAGTAGTAGTAATAGCAATTGCTGTAGTAGTAGGTAGTAGAAGTAATAGCAATTGCTGTAGTAGCAGGTAGTAGTAGTAATAGCAATTGCTGTAGTAGTAGGTAGTAGAAGTAATAGCAATTGCTGTAGTAGCAGGTAGTAGTAGTAATAGCAATTGCTGTAGTAGTAGGTAATAAAGTAGTAGTAATAGGTAGTAGTAGTAATAATAATAATAGTAATGGTAATGCTACTACTAGTAGTAGTAGTAATAGCAATTGCTGTAGTAGCAGGTAGTAGTAGTAATAGCAATTGCTGTAGTAGCAGGTAGTAGTAGTAGTAAAATCAATTGCTGTAGTAGTAGGTTATAAAGTAGTAGTAATAGGTAGTAGTAGTAATAATAATAATAGTAATGGTGATACTACTAGTAGTAGTAGCAGAATCAGTAGAATTGGTAGTAGTAATGACAGTTGTATTAGAATTAGTACATATAGTAGTAATCGTAAAAGAAGTAGCAGCGGCAGCAGCAGTAGTAAATGCGGTAGAGAGCTTAACCAATAGGGGTCTTATATGGTCAATTGAAAACGGAATTGAATTGAATTCCGTCTCGTGGGTGTAATCGGATAAATTCCTATTACTTTTATGTTTTTGTTTTCAATTGATGCCTGAAAAATAGCCCGATATATTTTCTTTATATTCCATAACTATACTTTACTCTAAACGTTATTTCTTTAAAAAGAATACAGGGTATGAAATAAGTTTTGGATAAGTTATTTTTCTTATGATTTTTTCCAGAAAATTACGTAGGAAATTTGCATAATTTGAAAGACCAATTCATCTTTGTTAATTTGACCGGAGATTCGAATCATAAAAGGAAGAGAAAAAAAATCAAAAACGTTCATCTTGGCCTCTTGAGGTCGTCAGTGAGCGGCCAAGCTTGCAACCACAGTGTAACTAAATTATAATTGATGCAAATTACTTTCTTAAGGGCTGTGCTAAACAAAACAAGTTTTTTTTTATAAAAATCTATCGGGTAATTTTTCCTAAAAACAAAAAAGAAGTTATGAATATATTTTTCCGACGCTAATTTACCAGATTAAATCCGAATTACGGGAAATTGAGGAAAAACTAACGTACGAAATTTACATCCTCGGAAAGGCAAATTCATCCTCTTTAAGTTTAAAAGAAACTTATTTCTATATAAATCAAAATAAGATAGAAACAACGATTTGTTTGCACACACCCTAAATCTCACAAAAAAAAAAACACGTCGGTTTTGACGTCAAAAACGACGTCATTTCCAAGGTATGATTCAACCTTATGCGTTGGTGCGACATGTAACGTTGCTACATACACTTTACGTAAATCTTTATGTGAAACATTATTATTTACAATGTTCGTTTATTTGATATATATTATGTTAATATTATGTCATATATAGATACTGTATAAATAACATTATATACTTACTTGTTCGGTCCATGGGTAATAAAATTGAAAATAAAGATTGTAGACAACAGATCTCAATGAACAAGTTCACCCTTGTCCGTATAACACATGACTGAGTGCTTCGGTTGAGCTAGCCTAGTAGCAGGAAGTTATATACACACAACTGCGCCTGTTATTAGGATCTAATTATTAGGACTCTCTTTAACTATATGTGCATTCATATTACTTGTCACGTAACCAAAGAAAAATACAAACACGTTTTGTTTGTTTGTTGAGTTTAACGTCCGACCGACAGTATTTCAGTCATTTAGAGTCGATGTCTACTTGAGACAGATATAGTGCTCTCAGACTGTAGACATGTGGCAAGATACCTCGCCCAGTCACATTATCATGACACCGGCCAACCAGTCCTGGAACTATATCCTTAGCGCTAAGCAATGGAGCTTTAACAGTACTTTTTTTTACGACTTTGGTATGTCGCGACCGGGAATCGAACCCACGACCTCCCGCTCCCGAGGCGGACGCTCTAGCCACTCGGTCACTTTTTGTGTCACCTGTCCGTCTGTGTGTCCGTCGGTATGTCCGTCACATTTTTTCCGTTCAGCAGGTGGAACATATTTTCCCAATAACACTCTTGTATAAATGTATAACCGATTTAAACATTTCAAAAGAAGTAAGAGCATTTAATAAACAATTAAGATTGTTTTATTGAGACTATATTCCAGAAAAAACGTATTGATAAAGGAATTGATTAATGTATAATTTCAAAACTAGAGACTTTGTAGGAGAGGTAAATACGTGAAACTTGCAGATATTTTGTCCACTAAGTATTTTTTAACAATTGAACACGTTTGGTCGAGGTCTATAGATCCTCATCGGTATTAGAGGCAGTTCTATCAACTTCACTCGGAGCGGAATTTCATCAGGCAATATGTGTCTTATTGTCGGTGGAAAAGCCCAATTACATTGTTGAAGCCTTGCGTTTGATTGTTCTTCTGCTTCATTTTAAATCCTTATTTATAATTAGCATGTAGTTGCACAATCATGTAGGAGTATATGCGAAAATATATTTATATATGATTTTCATTCAAACGGCGTGACCATAAACCAGTCATTCCGATATACACATACTTTTACAGTATGCAGCGTTCTGAAGGAGTACACAATGAAGAAAATGTAGGTACAATCAAAATGGATATTTGACAATTTTGCATGTACATCGGACTGATTTTACGTGCTTTCCGATTTTTCAATCATATATTAAATATGAACAAAGTCAAGAAGTGGTGTAAGTAAGGTAAAGATAATATAAAAAATAGATCAAAGACCCAGAAACATAAAATAGAAAAATACCAACAGTTATCGCCTTAAAAGTTTTTTTTCTTCTTCAAAACTTTAATCATTAAATTAACAACAATATGTTGACTGCATATTTTATCGATATTTGATTCCTTTCGTTTTAGTAAGATAGGGATAGACAAACATTTCCTATAATGAAATCAACATGATATATTAAAATGAACAAAATCTTGAAGGCATTGCATGTAAATGGACCAAGATCACGGAAACAGGACATTACATGGAATACAGAAATAACCACCATGGAAGTTTCAAAACCAAAACTTATATTCGAAAAGGTTATTTAGTCAGAGGGTAAATATCTATTATTATAAATAAAATATACATGGTTTACCTTTGCTTTACAATATGCCAAATTCTTTAGTTTGTTTATATAAACAGTTAGTGCCAACTGGAAAGAGTTGAAAGTTGCCAGACATGACGAGGATTCATATGCGTAGAGAAAATGAATAAGTTTAAGCAATAGGTTGACACAGTTTCGATACATTTACCAACAATAGCTTCACTATAAGAATATACAGATGCCTTCCTCGTCTCTATCCGGTTTCAAAGTCAAAATCAGCAGACAGAGAACCATCTAAAGAAGAACTTTATAAGTCACGTGGTAATGACGTTATAAAAATTTTAAAATCATTGTCAAAGTTAGTTATCCCTCTGAATATTTGAATAAAAAATCTGCATTAAATTTCAGGATTAATAGTGTAACTATGATTTTTAATGGTGTAAACGTCATTCTCTTGAGTATGACGTCATGGTTCATAAACATTAAATGATGATGAAACACGAAAATAGCCCCTTGACAAAACCAACATGTATAAAAAAAAGGCAATTCCAGAAGAGGAAGGGGTTGCAAGTTAACATAAAATGGATAAAACGCATGGAGAGAGGACATTGCAAAAAAAACAACAGAGAATTATGAATTATTAAAAAAATACATTTAAATCCTCCATTAAATCTACAAGTAATTTATATTTGAATGATTTAAACTTACAGTGTTATCAATTATTTCCAACATTCTTTTTATTTCGAACAACGCCTTATTTAAAGAATTCATATTAAATAAAAGAAAGAAAAATAAAAATTTAGGAAAGCATCGATATCGATGTACACTATACATTAAATCAAACAAAATTAACGACAACAGTTATAATTGATAGAGATAGATGATGAGGTAACTGATACAGATAAATTATAAAGATTAACGGTAGAGATAAATTATAAAGATTAACGGTAGAGATAAATTATGAAAATGAATGGTAGAGATATGAACATCCGAAAGACATCCGAAACCTTTTAACTTTATCATAGAAAAAAATCGCATTTTTAAACCAAAACCTGGAGGGAAAAGGATGAAAATATTAGGTTTTCTTACATTCCTCATTAAAATGCCTTAGTAATAACCGTATTTGGTATTAGAAGTGAATAAAAAATACGCACACACAAGTCACCTCTTTAAGGCTAGATGTACGGCACCAGCAAATTATTATCTTTTCCTTTTATCGCTTGATAATACATTATCTCAACAAATAATTTCCTAATTATGAAGTATCTGATTTAGAACAACACGCCCATAGTCTAGATATTATCATAAGGAAATAAATGAAACCCAGACACAATTTGAAAGATCGAAGTTTAGATATAAATTATGTTACACTATGATCAAAGGCAGAGTTCAGAATTATATACCCCCCACCCAAAAAAAAAGAAAGAAAAAAATATAGCAACACACATATCATTCAAAAGTGTCCCTTTACTATAAATGTTCATCGAGGATTATTTTCTCATTTTTAAACCGCTTTTAAGCATTCGCCACCCTACTTTCTATTACTTTTGATTAAACGCCGCATGATTATTCTACGTCAATCTTGTGGATTTCTTGGAAATTGTATAGCACATATTTCTTAAAGAAGCTGTAATGCACTTGGTATGTGCTCTTTAGTATTAAGCGTGTCAAAATATGTAAGACTATTAATCTCAACAGGGGACGGTGTATCACAAACCCAAATGCATGTGGGCAAAGGACGGAGCAACATTTGTTGTTTAAGATCCCTTCCACCTTAGTAAATTTCTAATGTTGTCGAATAAACTGTGACTGCATTTCGATGAAAAATGATCAAGAAATTTTGTTCACTATATATGCGTGTTTCAAGTAAACCACAATGATTGGAGATTATATATTATAAAGCACTCAATAGTTCCTTTAGCAATAACAGCAATAAATCATATACACATATTCCTAATATGGTTGACTTTAATAATAGATTTATTATATCTGCCAATGATCACAGAAAGGCGAGATCACATAAATGACTGGAAAACTAAAAATAAATATGAAGTGAATAGATAGATTTCTTTCTGCAGCGTTGAATAAAATATATATATTTATTTATTATTAAACACTTGTTAATAAGACCATTACGAAAGCGTGTCCATTCTATGATACATATAAGCAGCTTTTAAAGAATACATGTATACAGTAAACCTCATTAATAAGACCAGCCTGGGCTGTCACGAGGTTACCTGATAATCAGTTTCAATCAATGGAAGAAGGTTCTTAAAATATTGATCTGTTTACATTATAGTTTAATATTTACATGGTGTTTTTTATATTTATGGTTTTATATTAAGGTGATCTTTCTATCACGGTGATCTTAATATTTAGATGGTCTTTATATTAAGGTAATCTTTCTATCATGGTGATCTTAATATTTAGATGGTTTTTATATTAAGGTAATCTTTCTATCACGGTGATCTTAATATTTAGATGGTCTTTATATTAAGGTAATCTTTCTATCATGGTGATCTTAATATTTAGATGGTCTTTATATTAAGGTCATCTTTCTATCATGGTGATCTTAATATTTAGATGGTCTTCATATTAAGGTAATCTTTCTATCATGGTGATCTTAATATTTAGATGGTCTTTATATTAAGGTCATCTTTCTATCATGGTGATCTTAATATTTAGATGGTTTTTATATTAAGGTCATCTTTCTATCATGGTGATCTTAATATTTAGATGGTTTTTATATTAAGGTGATCTTTCTATCACGGTGATCTTAATATTTAGATGGTCTTTATATTAAGGTGATCTTTCTATCATGGTGATCTTAATATTGAGATGGTCTTTATATTAAGGTAATCTTTCTATCATGGTGATCTTAATATTTAGATGGTCTTTATATTAAGGTGATCTTTCTATCATGGTGATCTTAATATTTAGATGGTCTTTATATTAAGGTAATCTTTCTATCATGGTGATCTTAATATTTAGATGGTCTTCATATTAAGGTCATCTTTCTATCATGGTGATCTTAATATTGAGATGGTCTTTACATTAAGGTAATCTTTCTATCATGGTGATCTTAATATTTAGATGGTCTTCATATTAAGGTAATCTTTCTATCATGGTGATCTTAATATTTAGATGGTCTTTATGTTAAGGTGATCTTTCTATCATGGTGATCTTAATATTGAGATGGTCTTTACATTAAGGTAATCTTTCTATCATGGTGATCTTAATATTTAGATGGTCTTCATATTAAGGTCATCTTTCTATCATGGTGATCTTAATATTTAGATGGTCTTCATATTAAGGTCATCTTTCTATCATGGTGATCTTAATATTTAGATGGTCTTCATATTAAGGTGATCTTTCTATCATGGTGATCTTCATATTTAGATGGTCTTCATATTAAGGTAATCTTTCTATCACGGTGATCTTAATATTTAGATGGTCTTTATATTAAGGTGATCTTTCTATCATGGTGATCTTAATATTTAGATGGTCTTTATATTAAGGTAATCTTTCTATCATGGTGATCTTAATATTTAGATGGTCTTCATATTAAGGTCATCTTTCTATCATGGTGATCTTAATATTTAGATGGTCTTTATATTAAGGTAATCTTTCTATCATGGTGGCTTTAATATTTAGATGGTCTTTACATTAAGGTGATCTTTCTATCATGGTGATCTTAATATTTAGATGGTCTTTATATTAAGGTAATCTTTCTATCATGGTGATCTTAATATTTAGATGGTTTTATATTAAGGTAATCTTTCTATCATGGTGATCTTAATATTTAGATGGTTTTATATTAAGGTATCTTTCTATCATGGTGATCTAATATTTAGATGGTTTTTATATTAAGGTAATCTTTCTATCATGGTGATCTTAATATTTAGATGGTCTTTATATTAAGGTAATCTTTCTATCATGGTGATCTTAATATTTAGATGGTCTTTATATTAAGGTAATCTTTCTATCATGGTGATCTTAATATTTAGATGGTCTTTATATTAAGGTATCTTTCTATCATGGTGATCTTAATATTTAGATGGTCTTTATTAAGGTCATCTTTCTATCATGGTGATCTTAATATTTAGATGGTCTTTATATTAAGGTAATCTTTCTATCATGGTTGTGCTTTAATATTTAGATGGTTTTTAATTTAAGGTAATCTTTCTATCATGGTGATCTTAATTTTAGATGGTCTTTATATTAAGGTCATCTTTCTATCATGGTGATCTTAATATTTAGATGGTTCTTTATATTAAGGTAATCTTTCTATCATGGTGATCTTAATATTTAGATGGTCTTTATATTAAGGTAACTTTCTATCATGGTGATCTTAATCTTTAGATGGTCTTTATATTAAGGTCATCTTCTATCATGGTGATCTTAATTTAGATGGTCTTTATATTAAGGTAATCTTTCTATCACGGTGATCTTAATATTTAGATGGTCTTTATATTAAGGTAATCTTTCTATCATGGTGATCTTAATTTTAGATGGTCTTTATATTAAGGTAATCTTTCTATCATGGTGATCTTAATATTAGATGGTCTTTATATTAAGGTAATCTTTCTATCATGGTGACTTAATATTAGATGGTCTTTATATTAAGGTAATCTTTCTATCATGGTGATCTTAATATTTAGGATGGTCTTTATATTAAGGTAATCTTTCTATCATGGTGATCTTAATATTTAGATGGTCTTTACATTAAGGTAATCTTTCTATCATGGTGATCTTAATTTAGATGGTCTTTAATTAAGGTAATCTTTCTATCATGGTGATCTTTAATTTAGATGGTCTTCATATTTAAGGTGATCTTTCTATCATGGTGATCTTAATCTTTAGATGGTCTTTATGTTAAGGTAATCTTTCTATCATGGTGATCTTAATCTTTAGATGGTCTTTATGTTAAGGTAATCTTTCTATCATGGTGATCTTAATATTTAGATGGTCTTTATGTTAAGGTAATCTTCTATCATGGGGATCTTAATATTAGATGGTCTTTATGTTAAGGTAATCTTTCTATCATGGTGATCTTAATATTTAAATGGTCTTTATATTAAGGTAATCTTTCTATCATGGTGATCTTAATATTTAGATGGTCTTTATATTAAGGTAATCTTTCTATCATGGTGATCTTAATCTTTAGATGGTCTTTATATTAAGGTGATCTTTCTATCATGGTGATCTTAATATTTAAATGGTCTTCATATTAAGGTAATCTTTCTATCATGGTGATCTTAATATTGAGATGGTCTTTACATTAAGGTAATCTTTCTATCATGGTGATCTTAATCATTAGATGGTCTTTATATTAAGATGATCTTTCTATCATGGTGATCTTAATATTTAGATGGTCTTTATATTAAGGTAATCTTTCTATCATGGTGATCTTAATATTTAGATGGTCTTTATATTAAGGTCATCTTTCTATCATGGTGATCTTAATATTAAGATGGTCTTTATGTGAAGGTGATCTTTCTGTCATGGTGATCTTAATCTTTAGATGGTCTTTATATTAAGGTAATCTTTCTATCATGGTGATCTTAATCTTTAGATGGTCTTTATGTTAAGGTGATCTTTCTATCATGGTGATCTTAATCTTTAGATGGTCTTTATATTAAGGTAATCTTTCTATCACGGTGATCTTAATGTTTAATGCCAAACAAAATATATACATAATCTCTACACTAAAATATTCTCGTGGGGAATCCATCCAAACGACTTGCAGTGATTCGGTTGGTCTACAGGAGTGTAGCAGAACAATCTGGATTTTTCCTTTCCTCCACCTTTGTTACTTGTACGTCGCTGTTCGACTTTTGCAGCAACTGCAAACTTTAAAACGACGCTACCACGACGTAGATATGCCTCGCTGCTTCATGTTTTCGTCTCATGCCGGTTTATAAGCGAAAATAGAAATTTGGAATCGTTAACATCCGTTATACATAATACAAACTTTTCAATGTCAACATATTTTGTCACAAAACTCATCACCCATCAGAATTAATTTTTCATTTCCAACATTTTCAACATGTGCGATTTGAATAACTGTGAATTGATTCCTTTATTTTTACCACCATTATAGGACCAGCATTTAATCATATACATTACTCAATGTCGGAGTCCTTCATATGTGTTCTCGTCCATTTGTTGCGTGTCAAGGCCGGTATACAGAGACTCTGACTGCGGAGTTTCGTAGTCTGGAAATGAGATAGAGTCATGACCTTAAGCCCTAGATGTATAAAAGGTCTTACATCATAAGTCATCGATACTTTAATTATACACAGCAACAGTTTTACGATCACAAAGATATACAATCTTAACATACTTATTGCCTGTAATACTTTTACAGAATGATATATAATCATGTCCCAGGCTGATTCTTAGTTTGAACAGAATCCAATACATAAATTCAAAATAGGTTACAGCACTATATTTGTAATATATTTAAACATTTGACAATGATAAAACTACATGATGATAATGATAACAAGACAAGGGTAATCAATTATTAGGTACTAGATGTTTTGCGTGGATTTAACGTCCCACAGTTGGAAATATTTCAGTTATTTGAAGAATATGCTGTATGCTCTATCACTGTCACGCTTTAGACGCGTGATGTGATACCTCATCCAGTCAAATTACCTGGCCCTGAAATAAGATTTATGGAAATACCATTATATTCTGAGCGTAGGGGCGGGAACAAGCGCTCTACCCTAAACCACTTAAACAGATAGATATGCAGCAAATTTTCCATAAGGGCCTGATTTGGTTCGCTGGAGACATTCCGGAGCTCAAATTTGTCCATTTTCAATGGTCGGTACTAAAACGGCGGCCCCGCGGTATCATCGTTGAGAATTGTAGTATCTCGTAAGGATATCGTAAGATTATCAGAAAAAAAATAGCATCGGTCGGCAACGGTGAACATTTTTGAATATGCACAAATTTTCCGCACGCGCGATCAACGGGACTACAACTCAAGGTATGGTTCATGTCGGTAGAGAACCGGTAATACCCCGTATATGATCGCTAGCTCTCCTGTAGTCTCATTTCTTCCGTACCTATACAGATAGCGTAGTCTTTTCGATGTTGACAGAAACGTTGTATTTACAGCTGTATCAAATCTCTAACGTAGGTACTGCATCGCTATTCCTGCGTGATGTTTTAAGTTTTTTCGACGGAACTTCCCCAATTTTTTCGCCGTTGTTAATTACGTTTTTCGGTTTACATCGACATGTATGACAGGCTATATATGATAACATAATTAAGCACTTACTCTGGTTATTTCCTACAAGTCGAGCATCAGACTTAAGAAAGGCATTTTCTTCTCGAAGTCTTTTAATTTCTAACTGTAGTTTTTGAACTTGATCCGGAATGGCGGAGTCATCATAAACATAACAGCTCGTCTGATTTGCGGTGCCTGTATTATTCACAATACAATAAAAACATTTTGATTCCTGATTTATTTTTCGCTCTGCGAATATTGGTGAAGAGGAAAGGTATTCAAATGTATTAGTGGATTATAGTTACATATTTGAAACGAAACAAGGTACAGTACAATGCTGAAAATAAATCAAGTCTTATAGAAGATAGAAAGCATACCAAGGCTTATACATACATCTAAGAATTTTAGATAGCCATATAAAATACCTGCCGACACATTGTAGTACATGTTCCCGGAATTCTCCTGTGCAGGACCCCGTCTGTCATAAGAAATGCACATTTCGTTGAATCATATATTGTCATGGGCCATGAGACTGGCTAAAGATAACATGAAACACAAGCTTATGGCATGGTAAGTATTTTTATTATTATTATTATTATTATTAAACTAGAGGATCCTATTTTGACATTTATAAACGAGGCGGTCTTCCGACTAATTATCTCAAATGGTTTAAAGGATCATTCAAGAAAATGATGACATAATGTCGTCGTGCTTAATCACTTAAACCTCTTCTAGATCATTATACTTCAATTTACTATAAGAAATTTTACTAAACATGGAAAAGGGAATATTCAAGTGTTAAGAAATAATGGCGTGACATGATGTCTTCACGTTTTGTTACTGTTAGTTTGGCAGGGGCGCACGAGACGTTCATGCTTGAGAAAGGCTTGGTAGCCATTCTACCGGCCAATTTCATACAGGACGGACGTGATCTTAATCAATCATGATGATAGTATACATAAAAATTCAAGGGATAGTTTTTATTTACTTTCCCTCAAATTGCACAGGAAAACTATTTTCGTAAACGCAACTTCGGCCAAATCGGTGAAATATAGAATACGATATCCCCGAAAGACACATCCCACACCAGTTCAGGGTAGCGATTTCGTAAGAGCGAATGATTTATAAGGCTTAATATAGTTTCAATACCGTCTTTGACGGTATTGCCTGTGATAGGAAAATCATCTATATTTTACGATCATGGATAGTTGCACTGGGTGACCATGCGTCTAAGAATGGGTATTGATAGACTACACACAGATAGTTAAAATCAAATTCTTAGTCAATGGCCATCTGTAAACGTACTGCTTTAAATTGTTTTCTTTTTGTATTATATAAATGTGTATAGTTAGTCAAGGTAATATCATATATTGATATTTTTAAGATATAAAACAATTTTGCATACAGAAACAGATATCTTTTATGGATGTGGCCCAACATTTGGCACCAGGCATGCTGAATAAATTGCTCTACTTTGTCTTGTGGTCCAACAATACAGACCGTGTCAGGCAACAAACCTAAGTGTATTAGTTGTTATTTAATCCTTGTGAGGTTAGACTGGGTCACATTATCTTTTAAAAAAAGCCCCTAATATCTGCATTTGTTCCGGTATATTGCTGCAAATGTATTAAGATAAAACTTTAAAGATTGAACTGCTGGGATTGCTTTAAAATATTATTCAGACGGCCATGATAAACCAGTGAGGGTAGCAGGAACATCTATCTTTTTTTTTCCCAGACAAAATGAAATTTATTTTAAATTCAATCAATAAATCAACTTCATTAAATAACTGTATATCCTATCGATATTTGATGACATTCATTTCATTGAGATAGGTTGACCTGCTATTGAGACGAATACAACATGCCGGTTTGGACAAAATCAACGACTTGTATCCGAGTTGTCTTGCTTCATTGCCGTATACATAACTTTGATGTGTATATGATAAACTATAATCGATTATTGTTACATCCCGTCTAACAAGTGTTTCCTTTAAACGGATACAAAACACTTGAACAGTACATTTCTTTGCTCAACCTTTTGAAACTGTCTTTAATAATGTTCATATGATATTCTCCCGTTCTCTTTCTTTCTATCTCTGTATGAATATCTTTTCCTTACACTCTGTTGCTCTTCACTTCTTTGTTTTCCTTTTCATTGTTGTATATATATTTTACAAATCATGTTATGTTTGTTTGTTGGATTTAACGTCCCACCGACAGTATTTCAGTCATTTGGAGACAATGTCTACTTGAGACAGATATAGTGCTGCCACACTGCAGTATCACGCCGTAGACATGTGACATGATACCACACCCAGTCACATTATCCTGACACCGGGCCAATCAGTCTTGCAACTACCCTTATATGCTGAGCGTCAAGCAAGGGCGCTTTAACAGTACCATTTTTACGACTTTGATATGTCGCGGCCGGGGACCGAACCCACGACCTCCCGCGCCCGAGGCGGACACAAATCATGTTAGTTTCCTTTTTACAATCAGCTGGATCATGTAACTAGAACCTTGCATTCATTTACGTTACGAAATAAAATTGTTTAAAACATGACTATGAATAGTTTACATGAAATAAAAATGATACTGGTTTGTGTTGTATTGGGATTTACCGTCGCTGCGATAGTATTTCAATCATATAGCGACGTCCAGCTAATTACAGGTTCAGAAAGACCCGGAGTACACAGAGGTACCCGGGTAGAACCACCGACCTACCGCAAGCCAGCTGGAAGGCTTCCTCACATGAAAAATCCGAAGTCCCTACCAGGATTCGAACCCACAGAGGTGAGGGCCTGAGAGATTTGTAGTCCATGACTGTAAACACTCGGCTACGGCGGCCCCCACTTTTTTGTGTACACCTC
The DNA here is from genome assembly GCA_021229015.1 of Solen grandis. Lineage (NCBI taxonomy): Eukaryota > Metazoa > Mollusca > Bivalvia > Adapedonta > Solenidae > Solen > Solen grandis. The sequence goes on from CM037785.1 coordinate 2,357,193, forward strand.
TACGTATGTTACAAATGTATAAAGATAAAGAATCATTGGTTGCTGAAATAACTTTCAGACTGATTAGGTTTGAAACGGTGTGCGTACGCAGAGAGCTCTGTCGCAATTTCGGACAAACGAATATTTGATTTCAAGTAATGACGCATGTACATACAATTATCACCTTATTAGGGCTTTCTGCCTAAAGCAGAAAGTCCTATTGGGTTTGTTATGTTTTTAGGACTTTCTGCCTACAGGCAGAAAGTCATATTGGGTTTGTACTGTTTTTTTATTATTCTTCTGCTTCTTCTTCTTCTTCTTATTCTTTTTTTCTTCCTCTTATATTTGTGTTAATTTCGAGGTGTTGCCATTGACTCAGAACAATGAAAATTTTATGGCATATATTTCAAACCATGAGCTTTCGGATGCAATGAATTGTATATTCATATGACGTCATATAACGTCAGATTTGACGTCAGGTGAAAAAGTTTGTACGCGGTCTACAGCCATTATTTCTGGACCGATTTTCATCAAAATTTCACAGAATGTGTATGTTAGGCTCTAGTTGTGCATTCCTGTGTCCGTTTTTCAAAATTCGAAAAGTCCATGGTTCTATAGCGAATCCAAGATTCGAACCAAGGTCGTAAATTTTTAAATGCTTATAAAATCTGTCCTATTTAAGATAGAAAGTTGACATTTAGTCAGTTTATAGATCTCTAGAAGTTTTAAACATTTTGTGAAAATAAATGTCATATGACGTCACGTGATATGATAATGTATTTCTAATATTAACAAGAATATTTCTATATATTGAAATTGTCGAAGGGCAATGAAAATTTAATGACACATGCTTCAAACGCTGAAGTTTTGATTTCTATGATTTTCATATGCCTATGACGTCATATGACGTCACATTTGAAATATGCTACAAAAGATTGTACGCGGTCTACAGCCATTGTTTGTGAACCGATTTTCATCAAATTTTCACAGATTGTGTATATTAAGTTCTAGTTGTGCATCCCCGTGTCCATTTTTCGAAATTCGAAAAGTCCATGGTTCTATAGCGAATCCAAGATTCGAACCAAGGTCGTAAATGTTTAAATGCTTATAAAATCAGTCCTATTTAAGATAGAAAGTTGATATTTAGTCAGTATATAGATCTCTAGAAGTTTTAAAGATTTTGTGAAAATAAATGTCATATGACGTCACGTGACGTCATTATATGATAATGTATTTCTAATATTAACAAGAATATTTCTATACGTTGAAATTGTCGAAGGACAATGAAAATTAAATGACAAATGATTCAGACGCTGAAATTTCGATTCCAATGATTTTCAGAAGCCTATGACGTCATATGAGGTCACATTTGAAATTGACTACGAAAGTTTGTACACGGTCCAGAGCCATTATTAATGGGCCGATTTTTATCAAATTTTCACAGAATGTGTATATTACGTTCTTATTGTGTATACCGGTGTCCGTTTTTCAAAATTCGAAAAGTCCAAGCACCTATGGCGGATCCAAGATTCGAACCAATGACGTCAATACTTAAATGCTTATAAAAACTGTCCTATTTGAGATAGAAAGTTGAAATTTTGTCAGTTAGTAGGTCTCTGGGTGTCTAACAATTATGTGAAAATAAACGTCATATGACGTCACGTGACGTCATTTTTTTATTATTATTATTATTTTCTTCTTCCTAACTAAACGTTTATTTTAATATATTGCAATAGTCCTAGGACGATGAAATTTTTATGGGTTATTAGACAAGCGAGGAAATTTTGATTGCAATGATTATCAGCAGCTTTTGACGTCACATGACGTCACAGCTAATAATAGTGGAAAATGGTGTTCGCGCTCTACTGCCGTCATTTATTGTCGGATTGTCTTCAAATTTTCACAGATGGTACATCTTGAAACTAAAGTGTGCATATCCTGTCAGCTAACCGAAATTCCGAAAGACCGAAGTTCTGTGGCTGAAATAAAATTCGAACATAGGACCTAAAATTTCATTTTAGAATTAAAGAGCTTCAGGATGAAATAGAAAGTTGAATCTTACACAGTTTGCAGTTCTGCAGAATTTCTACATATATTTTGAGTCGTGACATCATATGACCTTATGTGACGTCATAAGCATACTTCTTAATTTTTATTTTAGGGCAATGATTTCGACATGATGCCAGTTGTTCAGAATAATGAATATTTCAGAGTAATGACAGTAAAGTATGCGCTTTTGAACAAAAGCGTCTTCAGCACCCTATGACGTCACATGACGTCAGAACTAAAAATAGTTAAAAATGGTGTTCACGCTCTACAGCCGCCATTTATGGTCGGATTTTCTTCAAATTTTCACAGATGGTACATCATGAAACTAAGGTGTGCATATCATGTAAGCTAACTGAAATTCCGAAAGACCGAAGTTCTGTGGCTGAAATAAGTTTCGAACATAGGACCGAAAATTTCATTTTAGGATTTCAGAGCTTCAGGATGAGATAGAAAGTTGAAACATACACAGTTTGCAGTTCTGCAGAATTTCTTAATATATTTTGATTCGTGACGTCAAATGTCGTCATGTGACGTCATAAGCATACTTCTTAATTTTCATTTTAGGGCAATGATTTCGACATGATGCCAGTTGTTCAGAATAATGAATATTTTAGAGTTATGACAGTAAAGTATGCGCTTTTGAACAAAAGCATCTTCAGCACCCTATGACGTCATGTGACGTCAGAGCTAAAAATATTGAACAATGGTGTTCGCGATCTACTGCCGCCATTTATGGTCGGATTTTCTTCTAATTTTCACAGATGGTACCCCTTGAAACTAAGGTGTACATATCCTGCCAGCTTACCGAAATTCCGAAAAACCGAAGTTCTGTGGCTGAAGTAATATTCGAACATAGTACCAAAAATTTCATTTTAGGATTGAAGAGCTTCAGGATGAGATAGAAAGTTGAAACTTACACAGTTTGCAGTTCTGCATTATTTCTACAAATATTATGAATCGTGACGTCAGAGGACGTCATAAGCATACCACTTATTTTTAATTTGGGGCAATGATTTCGACATGATGCCAATTGTTCAGAAAAGTGAAAATTTCAGAATTATTGCAGTAAAGTATGCGCTTTTGAGCAACAGCATTTTCAGCACCCTATGACGTCACGTGACGTCAGAGCTAAAAATAGTGAAAAATGGTGTTCACGCTCTAAAACGGCCATTTATGGTCGGATTTTCTTCAAATTTTCACAGATGGTACATCTTGAAACTAAGGTGTGCATATCTTGTCAGCTAACCGAAATTCCGAAAGACCGAAGTTCTGTGGCTGAAATAAGATTCGAACATAGGACCGAAAATTTCATTTTAGGATGAAGAGCTTCAGGATGAGATAGAAAGTTGAAACTTACAAAGTTTGCAGTTCTGCAGAATTTCTTAAAATATTTTGAGTGGTGACGTCATTTGACGTCATGTGACGTCATAGGCGTACTTATAATAAGGATTTTCTTCAATATTTGAAGATGGTGGATGTCAGAAAAGTAAATAAGCATGATCAGGTTTGACATAGTTAGCAGAAAGCCCTTTCTTTTGTTCAGAACAAAAGGAGTCTAGTTAGGACTTTCTGCCTACAGGCAGAAAGTCATATTGGGTTTGTACTGTTTTTTTATTATTAGGACTTTCTGCCTACAGGCAGAAAGTCATATTGGGTTTGTACTGTTTTTTTATTAGGACTTTCTGCCTACAGGCAGAAAGTCATATTGGGTTTGTACTGTTTTTTTATTATTCTTCTGCTTCTTCTTCTTCTTCTTATTCTTTTTTTCTTCCTCTTATATTTGTGTTAATTTCGAGGTGTTGCCATTGACTCAGAACAATGAAAATTTTATGGCATATATTTCAAACCATGAGGTTTCGGATGCAATGAATTGTATATTCATATGACGTCATATAACGTCAGATTTGACGTCAGGTGAAAAAGTTTGTACGCGGTCTACAGCCATTATTTCTGGATCGATTTTCATCAAAATTTCACAGAATGTGTATGTTAGGCTCAAGTTGTGCATCCCGGTGTCCGTTTTTCCAAATTCGAAAAGGCAAAGGTTTTATGGCGAATCCAAGATTCGAACTAATGACGTCAAATTTCAAATGCGTATAAAATCGCTTCCTGAAAAGCTAGAAAGCTGAGATTTGGGCTGAATATTAGTTTCCAGATCTTCTATAGATTCTTAAAAGATGAACGCCATATGACGTCACATGACGTCATAATGCTCTTAAAACTTTCGTATTAAAACTTAACGGTTTTTAAGCCCTGTAGGCTTTATTTTTTGCATGATTTACTTGAAATTTTGTCTGAAGATGCAGTATTAGAATCTATAGAGTCGTGTCACTTCCGTTTCCGGAAAATCCCAAAGGTCAAGGTCATATATCAATTATCGGGTTTTTCTTCGGCCTTAAATATCTCAAAAACGGTAAATATTCTATCGAGACACTATGCGTATAATTTGTAGTGCTTAGAAAGACCTTTCAGATGATATTTAGTTTTTGATGATCGGGGTTGAATCGGTTGAGTTATGGCGGAAAAAACAAAATTCGGTAACCCTCAGTGTGTTTAACAGTTTATATCTCGAAATCCTTTGATTTTTGAAAATATGATGATGGATATTATTTGTAGAACAATGTTTGGCCGTTCTTTTGATGCTTAAAGTTTAATGATTGGCCAAAGATTTATGGAGTAATGGGGAAAAAACGAAATTCGTGCATATAGCTTTGGTGATTTTTTCATTTTTCAAGAGGTTTAAGAGCTTGTATCTCAAAAAGTATTAAAAATATTCCTATAGATAAAGCGTGTGAAATGTAGAGAATTTTAAGACGATTATTTTGGTACCTAAAGTTTTGAAATTGATCCAAGTATAAGGAAGTTACATCAAAAATAAGAATTTAAACATGTAGAATTTCAGCGATTTTGTCGTTATGTAAGAGTTTCAAGGCTTATATCTTAAGAATCATTAGAAATGAGTTTTACATTAAGCAAGTGAGATGTAGATAATTTTAAGACGATTATTTTGGCACCTAGAGTTTTGAAATTGATCAAGAAATAAGGAAGTTACATAAAAAATACGAATATAAAGCCATTTATAAGAATTTTCATAAAATATCCTACTTTCGCTTTCACCTTAATTGAAGCATTTTCGGAAAATGTAAGTTTACAGATATGTATTAGTCATATAAATTGAAAAAAAAAACTTTTTACTTATATCATATTGATATTACTAGATAAACAGGTGTACCGTTCCCGGTGGCCGAGTGTTTAGAGCGTCCGCCTCGGGAGCGGGAGGTCGTGGGTTCGATACCAAAGTCGTAAAAAATGGTACTGTTATAGCTCCCTTGCTTGACACTTAGCATATAAGGGTAGTTGCAGGACTGGTTGGCCCGGTATCAGGATAATGTGACTGGGTGTGGTATCATGCCACATGTCTACGACGTGATACTGCAGTGCTGCAGCACTATAACTGCATTAAGTAGACATCGTCTCCAAATGACTGAAATACTGTCGGTGGGACGTTAAACCGAACAAACAAACAAACAAACAAATTAAACAAGTGTTGACAATGATTTAATGTTTTGTCAAATCATTTTATTTACGTTACTTATGAATATCAGTTGCAGCATTGTGTTACCCATAATCCTTTGAGCGTTTTGACACATGTCATTTAGACCGTTGTTGAAACATTGCAATTTCCCGACTTTATTGTTGCATCAATCGATAAATGTTGTACAAGCTATATTCCAAATTTATGATAAATGATAACCTATGTGAAAATATATGTTATAGTACAATGTAATTTAATTGCCAGCTTGGGATACCATGAGCGTGTATAAGTGTAGACGTTTTAAACAAAATGATCAACACATGTCATCCGTTCAAGACGCTGCAAGCTAATTTGTCTGTAATGCGGCGTTCACACAGTGTCGATTATGGCTCCCGTTTGAGATCAGACAGCGCTACGACACGAAAAGCGAAAAAGTCGGATTACTATCCTCAATGTCCTATCATTGTCTGAACGCAGTCGTATATGTTCGTAACAGAGTCCTACGGATCGGGAATGGTCCGGAGAGGTCGGCCAAGCACTCCTGACAGTTAGGTGCGTCCCGTAACATTCGGGAAACTCAGCCGATTTTGTCTAGTCGGATTACAATCGTGACTATGTCGTGACAAATTCTGCTGTATCGGATCAGAATCGGATTGAGAACGGGATAATCGGGACGAATTCTGCTGGAAACGGCTGGATCGGGACGCCTCCTGAACAATATCTGATTGTTGTCGTGATTAAATAAATGTTTTTTACAAATTTTAATAAAAGTTTGAATTTCCAGCCACGAATCACAGGATCTTGATCAGACTTTTGACACATTTTAATCGGGAATGGTCCTATCAAGGACGGCAGTAAAAATCCTGAATGTGTGACCTAGGCCACAGGGACTTGCTCCCATACACACACACACACCACACACACCACACACACACACTGTACATACACTATCAATAAGGGTGGACATCTTTTCAGGGGTCGACTCGCTTCAACTCCGTTTTTTCAAATCATTCAAATAAATCTATGAAGTTAACATACGGAATCACTCAAATATATATTTCTCTATCGAAATATACAAAATTGTCGTGAAAATAATCCTCCTTTGTATGTTTATTTGTTTGAAATATATGCGAATCCGAGAAAAGTACATTTCGGGATGATTCGGAGTTTTACGCTGCGAAATTGGTCAGCGATATTGCGATTATTTTCCCGCAATCTGTCAAACCGTTAAATTTAAATTATTAAAGGGCTGACTATTCGGGCGTTGAAAGAAAAAAAATACCCAGGCAGTATGGAGAAATCAGCTGTTTCTTGGTAATTTTCTTGTTGTAAAATAAATTATTTAAAGACTTAGATATAAATTCACTTGTCTGTGAGTGTGTGTTTTTAAATTGAAATAAATATCACAGGGATTTGAAGTTCAGTAATTTAAAATAAAATTCTGAAAATAATAGTACTCCATACATACAAAACATATTTTTTCTTATATATACGGAATACTAAATTCTACTGAACTTCAAATCCCTGTGATATTTATTTCAATTTAAAAACACACACTCACAGACAAGTGAATTTATATCTAAGTCTTTAAATAATTTATTTTACAACAAGAAAATTACCAAGAAACAGCTGATTTCTCCATACTGCCTGGGTTTTTTTTTCTTTCAACGCCCGAATAGTCAGCCCTTTAATAATTTAAATTTACCGGTTTGACAGATTGCGGGAAAATAATCGCAATATCGCTGACCAATTTCGCAGCGTAAAAATCCGAATCATCCCGAAATGTACTGCGCTGCTGGTCCAGGTTGTTGTCCTTTTCTCGGATTCGCATATATTTCAAACAAATAAATATACAAAGGAGGATTATTTTCACGACAATTTTGTATATTTCGATAGAGAAATATATATTTGAGTGATTCCGTATGTTAACTTCATAGATTTATTTGAATGATTTGAAAAAACGGAGTTGAAGCGAGTCGACCCCTGAAAAGATGTCCACCCTTGTTGATAGTGTATGTACAGTGTGTGTGTGTGGTGTGTGTGTGTATGGGAGCAAGTCCCTGTGCCTAGGCATTAGCTAAAAGCGCAAAATTTAGTAACTTTGTGTAATACAGTCGTCTCGATCGTATGTACAAGTGTTATTTGAATTTTACTCACGAGGCTACACGCGTCGACGATTCTATTGCATGGTAGCATTTACTATTTCATTCCCGCGACTGTAAATGAAAAAAAAAAAAATATGCAGAATTAAGAGGTTTAAGTTTAATTGTTTATATTTTGAATACCTATAAAACTAGACCCAAATATGCTACAATGGAATTTCAGGCCATTTATTTTGGTACCTAGAATAGTAAAACTGGTCAAGTTATAAGAAAGCGATATCAAAATAAAGATTTATTAGTCCCCTACCGGTGTTCACACCGGAGAGGACTATAGGTTTGCCCTCCGTCTGTCCGTCCGTCTGTCTGTCCGCTCAAATCTGGATCCCGCGATAACTTAATAACTAAGCAAGCTAACTTGATGAAACTTGGTTTATGACTTGATGGCAATGTGTAGATTATGCACATTGTTTTATTTTTTTTATTCGACTAAAATTGTGGTTGCTATGGTAACGGAAATAGTGAAAATATGGCAAAAATAGGATCCCGCGATAACTTTATAACTAAGCAAGCTAACTTGATGAAACTTGGTTTATGACTAGATGGCAATGTGTAGATTATGCACATTGTTTTATTTTTTTTATTCGACTAAAATTGTGGTTGCTATGGTAACGGAAATAGTGAAAATATGGCAAAAAAAATGGGATCCCGCGATAACTTTATAACTAAGCAAGCTAACTTGATGAAACTTACTTGGAACTAGATGGCAATGTGTCGATTATGCACGTTGTTTTATTTTTGTTCTTCAACTAAAATTGTTGTTGCTATGTTAATGGAAATAGTGAAAATATGGCAAAAATGGGATCCCATGATAACTTTATAACTAAGCAAGCTAACTTGATGAAACTTGGTATATGACTAGATGGCAATATGTAGATTATGCACATCATTTTAATTTTGTTCTTTGACTAAAATTGTGGTTGCTATGGTAACGGAAATAGTGAAAATATGGCAAAAAATGGGATCACGCGACCGCGATAACTTTATAATAAATTGTATAAGGCATGTATATAGTCAGGGTGGTGAAGCAGAGTGAAAGTTCTCATTTCTCATCAACAAGACTAAAGACTAAAGAAAAACATTTTGGATCAGGCAAGCTAACTTTTATTAATTCTATTTCTTGCATCTGTCTTGCTTGCATGAATTGTATAGTGGGCACAGCAGAGACAACAACTCTACATGTAAGTCTTGCTTAAATGGACATAACTTAAATATTCCCTTACATTTACTTTAACCAAAGTCTTGTTTTTCTTGGACCAAAATTCTGGTTGTTGTGGTAATGGAAAAATTATGCACCTCACCGGTAGGGGACTCAAGTGTTGCTTGCAACACCAGTTACTTGTTTATTTTTGGAATATGGCTTATTTCAAAAAGTTCATGCATGAGAAGTCCATACAAAAAAAAAAAGTAAAAGGTAGGGAATTTAATATATATTCTTTCTAACGGAATTAATCTTTATATTTTTCAATGTTAGCAGAAAGTCCTATCATTCGTATCAACGAATGAAATCTAGTTATTCTTCTGCTTCTTCTTCTTCTTCTTATTCTTTTTTTCTTCCTCTTATATTTGTGTTAATTTCGAGGTGTTGCCATTGACTCAGAACAATGAAAATTTTATGGCATATATTTCAAACCATGAGCTTTCGGATGCAATGAATTGTATATTCATATGACGTCATATAACGTCAGATTTGACGTCAGGTGAAAAAGTTTGTACGCGGTCTACAGCCATTATTTCTGGATCGATTTTCATCAAAATTTCACAGAATGTGTATGTTAGGCTCTAGTTGTGCATCCCGGTGTCCGTTTTTCCAAATTCGAAAAGGCAAATGTTTTATGGCGAATCCAAGATTCGAACCTATGACGTCAAATTTCAAATGCGTATAAAATCGCTTCCAGAAAAGCTAGAAAGCTGAGATTTAGGCTGAATATTAGTTTCCAGATCTTCTATACATTCTGAAAAGATGAACGCGATATGACGTCACATGACGTCATAATGCTCTTAAAACTTTCGTATTAAAACTTAACGGTTTTTAAGCCCTGTAGGCTTTATTTTTTGCATGATTTACTTGAAATTTTGTCTGAAGATGCAGTATTAGAATCTATAGAGCCATGTCACTTCCGTTTCCGGAAAATCCCAAAGGTCAAGGTCATATATCAATTATCGGGTTTTTCTTCGGCCTTAAATATCTCAAAAACGGTAAATATTCTATCGAGACACTATGCGTATAATTTGTAGTGCTTAGAAAGACCTTTCAGATTATATTTAGTTTTTGATGATCGGGGTTGAATCGGTTGAGTTATGGCGGAAAAAACAAAATTCGATAACCCTCAGTGTGTTTAACAGTTTATATCTCGAAATTCTTTGATTTTTGAAAATATGATGATGAATATCATTTGTAGAGCAATGTTTGGCCGTTCTTTTGATGCTTAAAGTTTAATGATTGACCTAAGATTCATGGAGTAATGGGGGAAAAACGAAATTCGTGCATATAGCTTTGGTGATTTTTTCATTTTTCAAGAGGTTTAAGAGCTTGTATCTCAAAAAATATTAAAAATATTCCTATAGATAAAGCGTATGAAATGTAGAGAATTTTAAGACGATTATTTTGGTACCTTAAGTTTTGAAATTGATCAAAGTATAAGGAAGTTACATCAAAAATAAGAATCTAAACATATAGAATTTCTGCGATTCTGCCGTCATGTCAGAGTTTTCCGGCTTATATCTTAAGAATCATTAGAAATATGTGCTTACATTAAGCAAGTGGGATGTAGAGAATTTTAAGACGATTATTTTGGCACCTAGAGTTTTGAAATTGATCAAGAAAGAAGGAAGTTACATAAAAAAATACGAATTTAAAGCCAATTGTAAAAAAATTCATAAAATATCCTACTTTCGCTTTCACCTTAATTGAAGCATTTTCGGAAAATAAAAGTTTACAGATATGTATTAGTCATATAAACTGAAAAAAAACAAGAACTTTTTACTTATATCATATTGATATTACTAGTTAAACAGGTGTACCGTTCCAGGTGGCCGAGTGTTTAGAGCGTCCGCCTCGGGAGCGGGAGGTCGTGGGTTCGATACCAAAGTCGTAAAAAATGGTACTGTTATAGCTCCCTTGCTTGACACTTAGCATATAAGGGTAGTTGCAGGACTGGTTGGCCCGGTATCAGGATAATGTGACTGGGTGTGGTATCATGCCACATGTCTACGACGTGATACTGCAGTGTGGCAGCACTATAACTGCATTAAGTAGACATCGTCTCCAAATGACTGAAATACTGTCGGTGGGACGTTAAACCCAACAAACAAACAAACAAACTAAACAAGTGTTGACAATGATTTAATGTTTTGTCAAATCATTTTATTTATGTTACTTATGAATATCAGTTGCAGCATTGCGTTACCCATAATCCTTTGAGCGTTTTGACACATGTCATTTAGACTGTTGTTGAAACATTGCAATTTCCCGACTTTATTGTTGCATCTATCGATAAATGTTGTACAAGCTATATTCCAAATTTATGATAAATGATAACCTATGTGAAAATATATGTTATAGTACAATGTAATTTAATTGCCAGCTTGAGATACCATGAGCGTGTATAGGTGTAGACGTTTGAAACAAAATGATCAACACATGTCATCCGTTCAAGACGCTGCAAGCTAATTTGTCTGTAATGCGGCGTTCACACAGTGCCGATTATGGCTCCCGTTTGAGATCAGACAGCGCTACGACACGAAAAGCGAAAAAGTCGGATTACTATCCTCAATGTCCTATCATTGTCTGAACGCAGTCGTATATGTTCGTAACAGAGTCCTACGGATCGGGAATGGTCCGGAGAAGTCGGCCAAGCACTCCTGACAGTTAGGTGCGTCCCGTAACATTCGGGAAACTCAGCCGATTTTGTCTA
>CM037785.1:2368931-2386320 GCA_021229015.1 Solen grandis
GCGTGAAAAGCGATACGATCACATGCTTAAACTTTTAAGTGGATGAATTTACTTTCTTTTAATCTGCTACATCTAATCATTTCTCTCATTAGCTTAGTCACCTCAAAACTTCAAACTTTTAAGATGGATATTACAGATACTAAAATAACTATTTTTTAACGAGACTTTTTTGTAAAGACAGATTAGACAGTTAGGCCCTGTGGTCAGACCAAATTATACCAAAAAAGGATGCATTAGCCAAAGCTGGATTCTGGTACACAAGAGAAGGTAATAAATTTAAATGTTTTTGCTGCGGAATTTTACTCATACATTGAGAGGCCTTATATTCACCGTGGTCCGCACATGCGCAATACTTTAAAGACTGCGCATATTTAAAAAAAAAGTGTGGTCTAACATATTCAATCGATTCGAGACCTAATTTTAGTAAATTTATCAGCGACAAAACTAAATCAATCCAACAATACGATATCATATAAGAGAAGGAACAAGTTTTCAGCAGGTTTTTAAAACTTTTTTTTATATTTGAGACTAAAGACACAAAATATTTGTCATTATCAGACCATCATCTGCACCATGAACAACATGGAAGCTTTTTCATGAACAACATGGAAGCTTTTTCATGAACAACATGGAAGCTTTTTCATGAACAACATGGCAGCTTTTTCTAACGACGACTCAACGCACGCGGAGATAAGCTCACTCTCTTCAGAAAGACGTGTACATGTACATAAAGATAAGATAGCGCAAAACAAAATCACATTCGCGTTTCAAATCATTGCTGTATATGGATCATTTTAGCAACCATTATCAATTTGACTATTCAACATCCGGATAAGGAACTGTGGTTAGTTCTATTAAGTAGCTGCATTGGTTATGTATTACCGAATCCTGGTTTAACCTTTAAGACCCGCAGGTCAGCCAACATATTAGATTTAGAAAAGAACTCTTAGATTATTTCTTGATAAAACGAGGGTGTATAAGTATCATGTTTCTCCGATATAACAAACATTTCGCTGTAGAATAGTGAACACGATGGATACCCTAATGATAGATGAGGTGCAACATTCTATGTATATCACAACTCTGGAATCTGTTTTTGATTTTTTACGCAGAACAAGTTTTTATTAATATTGAAGAAGTCGCAAACTCAAAATGCTACGGCTGCAAAGTAGATCACCCATCGCACATCAATGCCTTATGTTATGTTAATTTGGAAAGTTAGAAATGTCTTCAAATTGGAAAGTTAGAAATGTACTTTGAAGACATTCTCGAATCGTTCGATAAGACTGAAGTTCTACACAAATGGGATCAACATGTAACGGTAATGGACATTCCGAGCGAATTCGTTGATATGTAAAGGTTTAAAATAAGATGTCATGATTGGAGAGAAACCTCACTTAATGAGTGGAGAGAAAATATCTATCTAACAGTGCAACGTTTGATAGCGTTAGAAGATATATTTTGAAAACAAACTTGAACAAGGAGCAAGCGTTAACAGAATTTTATTACAACTTTAAAAACCCCGGATCATATTCAGGACCAATGACTTTATACAAAACAATTCAAAACGCCAATCTAGGCTGTCGATCAATGATGTTCCAATTGTCGCTAGTCGCCGACAATCAGTTACTTTACTGAAAGGCGACACTAATCGATTTACATATATCCGTTCCACAATGTCGTCGTAAAATTTTATACCATACCATATCATGTGTTGTGTGTCTAGTGTAAACTGTACATCAATTTGGAATATCTTGATTTTATCCAGGTTTCCACACAGAAACATTTAAATATCCCCTATTAAACAATAAAGCCCAAAACTAAGTATAACCTATTCAATGCTCCAGCATTATAAAGCTAGAACTGTGCCAAAAACTACTTCATGACGTTCATTTAACTGTTTATAATAAAGCACCTTGCTTAAATTTTGCTAAGCGACAAATAATCGAAAGTTATCGATTGGAACCGATTTCTAGCACTACTTTCGATACAGTTTGCCATATATATAAAACGATGTCTGCAACGCCAGGACTCGTATCCAATCCACAGGCCAGTGCGTCGTCGTTTCATAACAGCCGGTGTCGGTGTTGGTGGAATGAACGACAAGTTCGACATCGATTTAGCCGACGTTCAAAACCTATCAAAATATAAAGTAACATTAGATATTTGTTGTTCATAATAGATATGTTTAGCAGATATTTAAGTGTTCTACCGTTAAAAGATAAGAGTGCAAAATCGATACGGGTGGCAGCTGGCTGTTAAATCTGTATTCTCAACGGGTCTGGCGGTGAATAAGATAAGGTCTGACAAAGGTTCAGAATCCAACAATCGTTTTGTGAAGAAATATTTAAAAGAGAATAATACAAAACAATCCACCTAAGACTAATTTCGTTGAATATGCCAGCGAACATTCACGGATAGACTTTACTGTTATTTTTCAAAAACGAGTCGACAAATTAGAAACAATCGTTGACAGTTACAACAATACTGGACACAGATCTCTCGCTTACCTAAGTCCATCTTAAGTTACTAAAGAAAATGAGGCAGATCTATGGAGCTATCTTCTTTGCGAAATGATGGCTAGAGAAGAGCTACGAAAGCGAAAAAAAAATAAGTTAAAAATCAATGTACTAGTTCGCATGGCTTACACCAAACTCGTAGCTACCAAAAGCAGTGGAGTGGTGAAATTTTCAAGATCCAGTCCAGGTTTCTAATACAAAATATCCCTATGTACACTGTCCGAGACTTTCATGGGGAGAACATTTTGGAAACTTTTACAGAAGTGAGTTATCCGCTGTTTCAAAATCGGAAGACGCCCTCTTGATCATAGAGAAAAGGATAAAACGTCGAATTCGAAATGATTTGAAAGAGTGGTTTGTGAAGTTTGAAGGTTGGCCAAAGTCTTTTTGGGTAAAAGAAACTGATATAAAAGATGTCAGCGCCGAAAAATAAAAAATATGTATTTTTGAGGAGTGACGATTCTATAAACGTTTATCCTAACAATACACAATATCGGTTTACAATTCATTTAAACTCACCTTTACTCGTGAAGAACGACTGCAAAGTCGGTGTTGCGGAATTTCACTATGCAGACGACCTTTCAACCCTGAAAGAAAAATTGAATATACATTCAAATATTTGTGATGAAGCAATAATGGGCGTGAATGCCCAACCACTGGTGAGAATTATTTACCCCGAGGCTAAGAATTACATTCGATTTAAGCCCACATATAACGTGCCAGTCAGATACTCTGAGATAAAACACATAGAACTCTCTAAAACAGACAGGCGCATTTTTGAATATGCCTTTGTCGCTAACCCTCTGCTTCCAGGTCCGTATCCAGAATTTTTCAAAGAACGCCCCGAAATCTCAAATGAGTTCGCTCATAGATATTAACTCGAAGGAGCAAGTGCGAGCATTGGTTTATACAATTTATAACTTACTTCTCGGGAATAGCCCTCTTACGGTGGGTACAAAAACAAACTTTTTAAATGCAAAAACATTATGCGTCAGATCGTCAGAAAGAACATTACAACAAAGAAGACGAGAGATTTACTAAGAAAAATTAATCCCAGTTCTGAGTAATATTTTGGTCGAAGCGCTTAAGTGTTTATAAACGATGTCCCGTGAACTTATTTTGGTACCGAGGGAAAAATCCAGAAGATGTTAGACAAAGAAGCTGAAATTGACAAAGTAAGTAATCCGAATATGTTTGACAAAAATGCTGAAATTGACAAAGTAAATGATCCATTCAAATTTATTGAAAACACAAAATTGCTCAGAAATGTATATACATACGGACAGAGAGTTTAGGCTTGCTTGGGTAAAAATAAATTAGTCCAAAAAGCTATCATGCGCGTATCTATATCTATTTGTAATGGTTTTACACCTGTTTCACCGTTAGCTATGCAATTAGGCGTGCTTGGTTTGACATTTAATATATTTCAACATTTAAGGTGTATTTTTTTTATTACTTAATTATTACCATATCCCCAGCATCCATATTCAGAAAGTAATATTGGTTTTATCATTTTATGGAAAATTCTATTTGAATATCGATACTTAAACACACACTTTTGGCTCTCTTTAATTATCAGTACATTGGATTAGTAGCTTGTTGAGCAATATGTTGTTTACTTTTACTAAAAATGAGTATTTTTTTGTTTTCGATGTATTCACTGTTAGTTTCCATTTTTCTTTTTTCTTTTTGCAATATTCTCCATTACAGTCTAATGCTCTTTGTAAGTCGTCGGCAGATTCAGAAATTAATACAGTGTCATCGGCGTATAATAAAACAAACAATTCTAAAAACTCTATAAGTCTTGAATCGTTTTCATGCTTTGAAACTAGCAAACCATTAACATGATTATTGCTAAGAAAATAATCGTGTAAATCATTAACATATAGAGAAAATAACAGAGGAGATAAGCTTTCCCCATGCCTAACACCAATAGCACATGGAAAATATTGAGAATTAACACCGTTAACACGGACACAACTTTTAGCTTTATCATACATACTTTTTACGATTAAAAAAAGAATCCGTGTATCTTATAGTGATTAAGTTTTGACCATAAAAGAGACCTAGATATCGAATTGAATGCACCATTTTAGTCAATAAAAGCACAAAAGAATATTTTTCTACTTTTGCTTAATAAATCTATCAACATATTCAGTATAAACATATTATAAGTTGTTGAATAGTTTTGTCTAATAACTGCTTATTATATCATTGTTTTCAAAATATTTTATCAGACGATTATTTAATATTGTCGTGAATAATTTTCCTAAGCAACTAAGAAGTGTAACTGTTCTATAATTTCCCGGGTCTGACTCATCGCCTTTGTTCTTGTAAATGGGATTTATTATCCCAACTGTCCAGTTGTCTGAAATAATACCAGAGCTAAATATCATGTTAAATAGTTTAAGGTAAATGGTTTTCATAATTTCAAATGCAGTTTTAATATGTTCATTTAATATGTTATCTATTCCGCATTATTTATTTTTTTAATTCATAAACCGCATGCTCTATATATATAACAGATATATCCTCATTTAAAACACTACTGTCTGGATCTGATATAATCCCATTTCCTCCTAGATCTTCTTGACTAGTATCATCATGATTAGATGTATCATTATTAACAATCTTAAAATAGTTAAATAGATCATTCATATTAGCTGTGACCGATTTATTCTTCGCGTTACATATTAACTTTTTATTATTCCGCGCCACGCGCGTGTAGTCTATATGCATATTGTGTTGAACACAAATAGCATGATTTTATATATATATTTGATGCAACTAACTTCGATTGAAATATCTACTATTTACCTGTTATGTTGATAATGTACGAGCAATGCTCACATTAAATCGTTATTTTCATCTATAGTTTGAAACTGTTACTGGGTGTACAATAACCTTGTGTCGTTTACAGTCCGTTTATCCTGGTTTGTTGTTGTTATTACCCTATTTGCTGAGTTAAGGTCATATAATAAAAAGAAATTGACATGAACTGTCATTTCATATCAAATTTTACTAAACTTGGTTAATGTAAATGTTATTTAGTTCGCCAGAGGCTCGCTTTATAAAATCTTCATTAATTCCTAATATGTATATACGTTGTTTGCTTTCCTGACATGTTCACAATCAGGATAGTGTACCCATTGGCAGATTCAAGGGAGGCGCACTCGGCGCGCGCCCCTCTAAAATTCACCGACCATACATAAATGCAGACACAGTACCAAAAATAAAATTACAACATTGCAATATTTCACAGCTTTAAATAAAAAAAAAATCGTTAGGAAGTTTCCCCCAGATCCCCAGTCCAACCAGAACTACACCCTTCTCATACCTCTGGCAAAAAGCCGTTTGCATTTTTGAACACATCAATGCCCGATTGTATTTTGAGATATCACATACTGCTGACGCATTGGCTGTTTGTTTTATCTTGGTCGTGGGCCTTTCGTACAATGAAAACATTAGATTTTAGATATGCTAACTCTTAAATTTTATCTTTTAAAGGTGTTTCCCCGTGGTAGTAATTGGATGACGGCGTCATATGAACGGCGTACTGATTTAATACAGTCTACTAACACTCATACTGCGAGATATTGAAACCGCTGATTGTCAACATTTAAGCTGTTGGGTTAGGGTTGTCATTATGAGTTGTTTCAGTTCAAAGGGATCGTTTTTCGCATTATGAGGATAGTTTCATCCATCTATTTAGCTGTTAGTCACATGTAATTGTTATCTTGCACACTAATGAATAACATCTTCAGTGTTAATGCAATATTTATAGATGCGACCCGTGGACCGAGATGAAAAGAACGAGAAAACAGGATAAACGTGCATTACTTTGATCACTTAGAATGTCAAGGACACTTCCTGATTCTACACCTTGATGACACATCAGGACTGCTAACATAAATTAATAAAACGACTATTACAGGTTATTAAATCGAAGGAAATACTGAATGTAAAAACATATGAATATAAAAATGCATGTGTATTTGCTAAACATCATCATCATCATCATCATCATCATCATCATTTCTTTCGTCGTCACCATCATCATCATCACCATCAACATCGTTTTTATTATTATTTCAATAATCCTAACATCATCATCAGCAGCAGCAACAACAACGTCATTTTTATGTTTTCTTCCTAATTTCGTCATCAACACTGTTATTATTATCATTAATATCATCATCATCATCATCATCATTTTAATTTAATAAGTTCCACGGTTCCACTCATAGATAATTGATCTCACTGGATATCTTCCTTTTCTCTCCATTCCCTTTAATCCGTTTATTTGGGTACAAAATAAGGGGTACATGCAAGAAAAAATATTTCTCAATTATCAAGAACAAAACGTATTTAGCTCAGTATATTTTATTACTATAATGACAAAAAGTAGTTTAGATTGTTTGGTACACGACACATTCAAATATAAAAAAAAAACAATTTGAACTTTCCAAAAAAATGCACTACATGTCTTTTTAATTAACCCATTTATTCTTTGATCAATTTATTTTTTATTTTTTTGACAAAGATACTATGTTTATTGCCAAAATAAGTTATATAACATTACTATGCAATATTATATTTATGATTCTTGAATGTGTATAATAAACAGATTGGTGAATTCTAAATTCATGAAAACACACGACCGTCTGCACTAAGGAACTTCAATGAGATACATGTAACATTATATTAAGACATATTCATTGAGCAGCAATATATTTTATACGCTTTGCATCATGATAGCAATGTAACTATAGCATATTTCGTTTTAATTGTTAATTATATTCGTAAATATACGCAAAATAAGTTAATAACCTGAAACATTTGAATACCAACACGGTGATTTATATAGTTATTGACGTCATAATTGTGTAAATTGCACAAGTAATTGCTGTATACTTTTCCTCACGATCATGCATTTGATATCGCTGCAATATCTTGGTTTTCCTCTTTTTGTAGCGTGTCAGTGAGAAACTGCTTGAATGAAGACAATGTAAAATACAAGCATGATTAATAATAATAAACGTGCGTTTATTTTCTCATATAATCATTAGCATACTAGTATAAATATAAATTGATACTAATTAATATGCAATAAATGTTCCATGTTAGATTAATAAACATTTTTTAGTTAATTATTATTTATCTAATTTCGGTAAATAAAAAAGTCTAGTAAAGTGATAACAATAAGGCGACTATACAAACATTTATCATGCAGTGGCTTTAAAATTCACGTTTTTCTTTGACAATAGCAAGCTTCGTCGAATTATTGGTAAAGACTGAATTTAATTGTTTATTTTATTATTTCTCTCTGGAAAACGTACATATTTTTCTACTCTTAAAAGTTTGCTAAAAGTATCAGGATTATCAAAAGAAGTTTGTTTGTTGTTGTTTTTTTTTGTTTTTTTAAAAATCAGCATTATTTTACGTTCAAATAAGATGTAATACCATTATGACAGAATACGAATCATTAGATTAATTTTAGTGCATTGAATAAACAATACTATATCTAAAAAAAAGGCAGCTTCAGGCCCGCTGTCAGGTAGATATAGAAACACAGACATACTGTAAGGCATCCACGTTTAACCCTTTCCCTCATATAGACTCATTTTGACGCACTCAATAAGTATCATATAAAGCCTGATCTGCAGAAAACCACAGTTAAACCATACCAAATTTAATTATAAAGTCCTCATTTACAAACCACTGAGGAGCAGCGAACAGCATAAAACCTTATCAGCCTGCGAGTTACTCGTAGGCTGATCTGGTTTTATGTTGTTCGCATAGGTCTTTTCATGGTTTCCTCTATGAGGGAAAGGGTTAAAAAATCAGACCGACAAGGCATTGATACGAACACAAATTGGTGGGTGTTGCTAATTAGTCAGAGGTCCCGTTGTAATACATATTATCTGTTTTTATGATTAAATATTTAATTATATATATATACACACTATATGGATGTACATATGATGATTCATGACTATATGCTAAAATACTCGTATTAATATGTTTTTTTTTTTTGAGAGAGAATTATATATACATCGTATAGGATCTGACATGAATTGTTATTTCGTATCAAATTTTACTAAACGAGTTCATGAAAATGTTATCAAGTTGTAAGCGAGCCTCTGGCGAGCCTAATGACATTTTCATGAACTCGTGTAGTAAAATTTGATATGAAATGACAGTTCATGTCAGAGTCTTTTTATCAGAGATTATAACAACAATTAAATTAAAAACATGACTGAATGGACTGTGCACGAATTCACTATTTGTAATCAAACACCAAGAAAATAGTTTCATATAATAACTGAAAATAACGATTTATCGCGTGTATTTCTCTTCCATTTTCAACATATGAATAATGTATCTTTTTGATAAAAGTAAGTTGCATCAAACACATTTTATCGACCTGTTCGAGTTCAACACACTATGCATACGTATACAGAATACACGCGCGTGACGCAGAGTGATGTAATTCGGCCTAAAAGTTTTATGCAATGTGTTAAATAAAAGAAAATATGTGATATTTATACGAAACCGGAAACAGTTGTTTGAGCATAATGTCATATTATAAACTTGTATAATAATGTGATGCAATCAGATATTTATTCATCAGTAACACACAAATAGCAACGCTTCATTGTTCAGTTACACCGCCCTGGCCTTTCAAGGAAATATATATCATGATAGATAGAGACATCCGTAATGTTACCGCGTGATCCTTCTCAATATCAGATGTCATTGAATGCCCTGGCCTTTCAAGAAAATGTATATCGTGATGATATTAGAGAAATCTGTAATATCACCGCGTGATACTTCTTACTATCAGGTGGTATGCGGTTTTTTTGTGGGTTTTTTTTGTTTTTTGTTTTTTTGACAGGATATCATACTTCTTGGCAGTGTTGAAACAAACAAACATATTTTACAATATGTACGCGATATTCTGAAATGTTGCCTTACAGAGCAAATGTACCTTTGTCGGAATGCGTGCAATTAAAATAAGACAAAATAAACATTGTACCACATAATTATTAGTATACACGTGTAACAAAAATGTGCACCTTTCTATCATAAATGAAGCGTATTTAATATTTCGAATGACACCAAATTCCGTCTCACTGATTTCCGCTCAGCAAACATATAGGGGTGTTCTAAGACTTAGTTATGAAAGTGTCTGCCTCGGGAGCGGGAGGTCGTGGGTTCAACACCCGACCAATCAGTATATATACAAGGTCGTTCCAGAATTGTTTGACCCCGTGTCGGGATAATATGACTTTGTGTGGAATCACGTGGCGTGATGCTGCAATGTGGTAGCAATACATCTTCCTGATGAAACCAGTCTTCAAAGAGCTGATCAATATATGGTTGGTGTGTATTAAAGTAAGTACAAAGAAAATATTTTCTAGTCCAACTCTGACTGACACTTACGGGTACTTGCATTTTCCAACAGTCGCACACTGATAGCCTAGTCCCGGAGCGAACATAATATAACAGTTTTGTCCAAATGTGTTGACTTTCCAACCAGTATATATTTGCACGGCGATTTCCCTGAAATATAGTGAAAACATCTCTTTCACTGATGATCGGTAGAAATTTTAAAAATAATTTTCTTCTCTCCCTCGTTCATGTTGGTGAAATCTTTATTTCCTGACAAATAAACCCGGTAAGTGCAGATCACATGACACGGGAAAACGCTATTTTCGTAACCGCAACTTCGGCGAAATCGGCTAAATATGGAATACGGCATTCCTGAAGCAAGTGCTTGAGGTACCACGTGAAACGTGCCGCAACATGGCGTCTTCACCAGTCCAGGTAGCGATTTAGTAAGTTCAGCCAATGAAGTTAGCACATGCGCAAAGAGTGAATGTGATTAGTCATGTGACGGCAAATGAACAATAAAAATTCTAAAAATAGGTTTTATAATTCTAAATATATTTTCAGTTCCGTCCGTGACGGTATTGTCAATGATGGGGAAACGACTATTTTTTTTTTTTTTTTTTTTTTTACAATCACGGATGGTTGCATTGGGAGACCATGCGTTTGTAGAGGGGTATTGATAGACGTTATACACACATACAGTTAAAAAGTCAAATTCTTAATCAATAACCATCTGTGAACGAGCTGCTTTAACGCGATAGTCCGAAGAAAAATTATCCGAATACCAGGCCGATTCCGAGATATTTTCCCATCCCTGACAATCCCGACACAAGCTCTACAATCATATTCCCTCGAACTTCCGTTATTGTCGAGAATTTTATATCTCACATTAAGTCATCGGAAAGCGTACAGCATAGTGGTCAAGGTAAGAAAAGTTAGTTCGCCTCGGTATTGAAGTATATGGCAAAGTTTGCGTTGACCATATCCGTTGGCCGGGGAGTTAGAGCGTCCGCTTCGGGAGCGGGAGGTCCTTGGTTCTATCTGTGATCGCACAAACCATAGTCGTCAAATGGTACTACTGATAGATTCCCTGCTTGCGGTTCAGCATATATGCAGGATAGCTCCAGGACTGGTTGGTGCGGTGTCGGGATAATGTGACTGGTGTGTGGTATCATGCCACATGTCTACGGCGTGATACGGCAGTATGACAGCACTATATCTGTCTTGAGTAGATCTAGTCTCCATATGACTGAAATACTGTCGCTGAAACCCTCCCCCCTCTCACAATATGAGCTGTTCGTAACGCATTACTCTTTGTCGGGTTTAATGCTCAGGCGTGGGGTACACTGTACACAGCTACTCGAAGGAATTCACATATTTCCGAAAATAATCAATTAATATATAAAAGGATTTTTTTTTAATTTAACAGATTTTTAAATGTTGGATATGCGAGTATATACTCACGCGGGACAGCAATCGTCTTCATCACTTGGTCGTTCTTTACGTGCTGTGAACCTTGCAATCCTACAATAGAATCAAACGTTGATATCGCTGAGATGACAAGGTTTTAGTTATGTGTGACATATAGTACCTACTCTCCAAACATTCTTCACATCGAAAACCGAATATCCTCTCGATGTTGTAAAATGTTCGAACGATTAAACATAACTCTACGACACCTTTATGCTGAGATAAAACAAAAGTGTTGAAAAATCAATCTCTCACTCTCCCTTTTTTTCATTTCATATACACATGTAATTAATATAGGTAAATTAGTGTTATTCAGTATATCAAAAATATATGTGTATTGAACAAAATAATAAAAAAAGATTGTAAAAATATATTGCGGCTAGGTCTCAAGCCTACATCCCTTTAAGACATCTTGAATGGCCTAACTACCTTACCTACTGCACCAATGGGCCAACTGTTCCAAACTGATGAAACTTTATCCATATCTCGCTGGAAATTCCATTCAGTTTTAGTTCAAATAGACCCCCGTAAAGCCTCTCCAACTCTGCAGTCCTACAGAAGAAAACAAGAAGCATTATGACATCAGAAATAGTACATGCAGCAGCAGTAGTATCCTCAAGTATTCAGTTCCCGCCACATTGCTATTCTCGTTCTATGTACACTAATGTAATATTTCACCTCGAGCCTGACATAATTTCACAAGGAAACCATCGTCAGTTGGCAAAAATGTTCTATCATTGTTTCCAAAATGTTTTCTTTTTTAATTTATTTATTTATTTAGTTATATATTTATTTATTGAAAATGTTTGGGAAACAGAAAAAAACATCCATTTAATAAAGAAGAACCTTTTTTTTCTACCATTTTTACTAATGCTCCTTTTTATCAATTTTTAAACAACCTGCTAAATATACCAATAACACTCATTAAGCAGACGCTGACTGATTTATGTAAGCCAACATCTGTAAGTTCTTAAAAAACGTATATGTTTGATTATGAATACATTTCTTAATAATCCTATGTACGATCATTAGAGCCATAGTTGTAATTAATCTGATAGCAAATTTCCCACTTCATAATTGTAATACAGCATGCCCATTTACTTCCTGTAGAGTTTGTTTACACCCACGCCCAACCACCCCCTCCTTCAAAATAAATAAATAAATAAATAAATAAATGGCCATATACCCCCAAAATGGTAGGGACTCTATATTAAAGGATACAATGTTAAGGAAAAACAGCAATTGTACCCCAAGTTACAAAACTCGGAGGGCATCCAACACTATAAGTGTGATAGTGTTTCTTGTTCTCATTTGGATCACCTTAAATTTTGCACACCAATCAGTGCTGTAAGGAAGAACACAAAACTACATTGCAACTGTTATTTATAAATTTTGTCTCTATATGTGCACCATACTCGTGACAGACTCATTTTTAGCTCAAGACGCCATTTTGGAAATATTTTGACTTTTGTTGGATTTTGACAGACACTTATTTAAATTTGCCTTAAATTACTATTGGCAATTTATTACATTTGAAGGGAAGATATTGATGCATTTGATGATATATTTAATTTAAAAGTGAGGGATTGTTTTGTTCATTTTTCTGGCAATAACTTCTTATGCTGGCGAGAACTGGATGCTCGAGGGTAGTGGTATCAAATCAGAAACTTATTATTGGCAATTTATTATCTTATTCCTTCTTTTCCATCCTACCAACGGAACGGTAATTCTTATGATATGGCCAAAATTTTCTACACGAGCTGCAACTGACATACATGAAACATCACCAGTTTTAGACCTGTTGTTGTTTGCGGATTATAATCGCCGCGACATAATTACAAAGCAATTAAGCGACGTAAAGTCCAGCAAAAAATATTTACGCCGTGGGCACGTTCGCCGACTGTGCAGCATTTACCCTTGGTTAAAGGGCTACTAGTATCCATTTATCAATCTCCATTGCGATTTTTTTTTCATTCCGCATATGACACTTATATCCATGTTATTATACCGCCCTCGTAGGTATCCATTTATGTACACCTGGGTGAAATAATGCTGGGTAAATTTTTTGCCCATGGAAATTGACAGTTTCAGTTATCTGAATCGACCACTGAAACAGACTACCCATTCTTTCCTCACCCCCCTCAATACCCATATCTTTTAAAGTTATCGTCGTGACGTTATGTATATTGTAGTTTCGTTAACACTGTACAGTAGCTAACCGTAGGGCGCATTCCATTGTAAAATGAAGATATGTTAATTTCAGGTATTCACAACGCCATGTAGCTTGATGTTATCTACATGTATTTTACATCAGTTAGGAAACTATTTCTCACGACTTATCATTTTCGACGGCCCATGATGGCGGACGCTTGGTAAGATGAAACCAGAGTACCTGAGAAAAAACACCATAACCTTTTACGTGCATGACCAGGGGTCGAACCAAGCTTAATCTGCGGAGAAGTTAGATGCGTTATCAATACACTATCCAGCAACCTTATTTAAAGTCGACCACTGAGTCGGCAATGTAAGACTTTGATACCTTGTGAACACACATAAGAACATTCTTTGAAAACTGGTTTTCTCAATATTTATAAATGATTTGAGAAATGTTTTAATATATATGTGTATATACATAAGTTTGCAGATACATACGTGTAAACTTGACAAGACCCATGGACACAAACTCCGACGTCGTATGATTTTCTAAACTGAATAATATCATAATCGGGTGTTCCATTTGGTGCACGAGTTACATTCCGTGAGCATGAACCACACTGACACTCTTCACATTGCGTCTCTATATTCTGTACGTTGGCGACCAGACTCAGCAGCAAGTGAAAAACCTACAAAATTTGACTCTTGAATATCAAATCAAAGGTAACAAACACACACACATGCGCGCGCGCGCATTTTCTTCTTACCAACGACGACGACCACAACGATGATGATGATGGTGTTGGTGGTGTTGAGGTGTTGATACATTTCATATATGTGAACCCTTCGTACCGGTGACCAAGTTCAACCTGGGTTAGCTGACACCTGCACTGAGAATACCACTGGCCATTTTTTAAAGCGGACACACTTCAGATTCTTGAAGTAACATTAAAGTAACATTTAACACTACATTCTATCGCCACTTTCTCTACTTTCCTAAAGTGTCCGCTGAAGTGACACTTTTAAATTGCGAACCAGAAAACGATATTATGTAAATACTTCTGCTACATATAATTGCTTCTTTATAGTAAACTGGGTCGAATATACATGTACGTTTACTAAACATTTTTTCCGGCTCCAGAAGAGAACAACCTGTATATATGCTGAGCGCCAAGCAGGAAGCTACCTGTACCATTTTTTTACGACTTTTGTATGTCGCGGTCGGGGTTCGAACCAGCGACTCCCCGCTCCCGAGGCGCACGCTCTAACAACTTAACCACTGGGGACGGTGAACATATCTTTATTCACATGGGGGGATGGATAAACATGTTGTTATGGAAGAATGTATCGTTCGTTCTGGTCAATGCTATGGTGAAGTAATAAGAATATAAACGGAAGGGACTCATTTAGGACATAAAGAGGTAAGAAATGAGAAAATGTGCAAAATAGAGAGAGAATGAAGTGAAACAAACAGAGAGAGA
This sequence comes from Solen grandis, assembly GCA_021229015.1. NCBI lineage: Eukaryota > Metazoa > Mollusca > Bivalvia > Adapedonta > Solenidae > Solen > Solen grandis. Next base: position 2,383,951 of record CM037785.1, read on the forward strand.
GAGAGAGAGAGGACTAAGATATAGAGTCGTGTAACTTTGACCATGGATGTATTTTGTAATATACACATGTAACATATTGTAGATTCAAGCTATAAATTATAAAAAGAGCCAAGCATGGCATAATGACACTATTTAGTCCATTTAGTTGCCAGCATGTCGGGCACATTTTTATGTTATATCAGACAATCGTATACACACACATTATAATTATGCAGTTGAACCTGTTTTAGCGGCCACCTGTATAACGCGGTCGACCTGATTTAGCGGTCACTTTCAATATTACGATACTTTCAGTAGTGTTGGAAATGATACTTCTGGAACACAACGAGGTGATCTATACTGATAAGTTGATAACAGGTCTCATTTCATATCCCCGTGATATCAATTGCTCGCTCACGCGAGTATAATTGCTACCCACGGCTACAAAGCAAGCCAAACACACCTCCACAACCCCAAAATATCATCGCATGCGGTTTCACACCAATACTAAACTAAAAAACTAAACTAAAAAAACCCAAAAAACTCAAACTTCACAGATAAGGGAATAAATCACGCATCGTTCATAAAGACCTGGGGTTAAAGGTGTTAGATAGATAAAATCTGTTCATCATGTGAATTACTACCATCACACTTCCACACATTTAATCTCTAGACACTAGCTTCTTTTCATGGGGGAAATATTATAACATCACAATTAGTATATTAAACAAGTTCATTATGCTGTTTGTACATCTTTCAGAAATTAATAAAATACAAGCACTTTGCCACACTAATAAGATGATATGAACATGAAACATTCGGTTTGTTAAAGACTAAAAGATATCAGAAAAACTTGAAATTTCAATAACAAAAAATATTAATAATAAAACAATGGAAAGGTCAAAACAAGGCACAAGATCATGGATGATAATGAAAAGAAAATGATATGAAACCTTTAGCTTTACAAACGACTAGTTCAAATACAATGTTTTTTTTTAGCAAATATCAGAAGCATGAGTATAAACTGAAATTTTATCACGGAAGCACAATAAAATATCATCTATAACTAGAATCGCTATCGCAATATCATCGGTTTTCGCGAAAGCAAATCCATTCAGTTCACAAGTCGCATGATTCGAAAAGCATATTTTTTCGTTCAATGGCTTGTTGAATATTGTTAACTGCGATCTTTCAAAGATTTTTGTCGCAATGTTTAAGCAGACTTTTTACCCAAAAGAATATTTTGGAGTATTACCTGTCAGTTATGTAGTCGCGATATCATCCGATTCGGTTTTCGCGAAAGCAATTCAATTCAGTTCACGAGTCGCATGATTCGAAAATCATATTTCTTCGTTCACTGGCTTGTTGAATACTGTAAACAGCGATCTTTCAAACATTTTTGTCGCAATGTTTAAGCAGACTTTTTAACAAGAAGAAAACTTTTGAGTATTACCTGTCTGTTATGTAGTCGCAAACTTGAAAACTTTTTTACGGACTTCGGGTACTGCAACGTTATATGTGTGTGTTGCTTTATGATGGAGACAAACGGCAATTGTAATAGATAAACAACAATTGCAAACGACACACAACAATATAAAATGACACACGACAATGCGATATGACACTCAACATTATTACAAATTAATAATGCATTGAATTACTATCATTTTCATGAAATATCGCATTAATTTTTTAGTGTTGTTTCAAATTGACGTCACCAAGGAACAGAATGCAAAAAATGCATAAAAATCAGACTTCAATTAGTTCCCAGCGCCCCAAAGAAAAAAAAACCAAATCTATGGAACGCCAAGACCGTCTTATCATGACTTGTTTGCTTATATGCGGTAGTTATTTCATTATATGCGGTAGATATCTACAGCGTATATAAACGACATGATACGTAGCAGCAAATAGCATATTATTACAACTGAAGACAATAACTGAAACACCTTATTGCACATCAACTGGACTTAACATAATTTGTAACCACTTTCCAGCTCAGTGTAAGGACTGAATATAACAATTAGTGCACCTAACAACACAAAGAAAGTCCTTCGAGCACTTAACACAACACGTCAATAACTGAACACATTGGAATTATTACCCAATACACTGTATCTCGGACTTAACAGAAAGCTAAATGACAATCAATATCAGTCATTCTCAACATAAGACAGTACTGGCGTTCCATAGTTATGACTATTAAACGTTCGGTGTGTATTTGACGTTGTGTTCGGTGGTTAATCAATTATGTTGGGTTCATTCGGATATCTTCGGATCACTTCCAGGAAAAAATGGCGGGACTCAACGCACATACTGTTTTTCAATTCCTAAACAGTTAACTTCGTACATCAATAAATCGCAAATACTATCTGGTATATTTTTCTTCCT